>SWBT01000130.1:0-117353 GCA_005298045.1 Pleurotus ostreatoroseus | reverse complement strand
TGCATTACTAGTAATAATTGTTGTGGTAAGTTCCCAAGAGGTTCTGACTAGTCACGCTCACACCAGAGGCACTCACAACAGTCGAAACGTCAGTCACTGTGTGAACAATGCCTCCTATCCACTATGGAGTTCAGAACGCACGAAATTCGCGGGGCGTTCCCCCGGACTTCGGGCGAATTCACCATTTTCACCCGGAAATCTGTCTAAGTATGGTGAATTTGGAGATCGGGCTAAATTCACTGATGTCTACATTTGGTTCGCGCGCTTACGAAAACCGCTCGATCACCGCTTTTCCCACCGAAATTCAACCTTCGACCTGCGCCCCCTCGTCTGCGTAAATTGCCCTGGCTAAATCTCCGCTGCGGTCGATGATGGCCCACATCTGCTGCCCTCCCGTCTGCGGCAATGGAACCCTCCCGACAAGACATTGAACGCAACTCATGTCAATCACCTGTGGTGTCTTGGTCTTCGCAAAGTAAGGCATGCCGAGCGCATTGGTCTCCGATGGGTCACAGGTGCGTACTTCAGCCAGAATCAGGGTTTCGGGTTCCGATATATGGATGGAAGATGTGGTCGATGTTGCTGGCACATGGACAACATAAATGTGGTCTAGCTGGCCAAAGAATGACTGCAACTCGAAGACCGAAGGACGAGACCGGTAGCGTGCATTCTTGTCAACAAGGATATCATACTAATCTATGTCATGAAGGTCACCGCTGTCAAGATATAAGCTTAAAACTCACGCGTATCCATGTCGCATCTCTGCGGTCATCTGCTACCGGCACAAGACTCGACGCGCACATAGTGTCGCCGCCTTCGAGACGGCGGACCTTGCCATACTCTTCTACATTCGCGGAAGTCACCAAACGCGAAATTGTTCGCCAATCGCCCCCGTATCGAGTACGAAGGCACGCGCGAATTCGATGAAGTTGCGTATTGTCGGTAACATTTCCTTTGGGTATGTGTGGTGGTAGAAGAACGCAACTTGGATCTAGGGACGCTAAGTATGTTCTTTCACCGTCTACAAGATAGACTAAACTCACAAGAAGGCACTGTATATTGTCCTCTCACAGCGGTATCTCGTGGCGGCTTCAGCGACAGTGTTTGTGCCATGTTGTACTTCATCCCGAGATGTGAGAGGCGGGCTTCCGCCATAACAAATCTATCAATGCTGGGAAACGGAAAGCGGCGGCTCTTGATGTTGCGCTGTATCCGTCCGCAGAATCGCTCCATTGGGAACGCCCAGTTCGCCCATACAGGCGCAAGCATCTCGATGCCGTCCGCTATATGAAGCAATGCATGGACGGTCAAGACACACACCGGAAGGCGTTCAGGGTCGTATTGAAAATAGTACCTATTGTACGTATCAGCGGAGTCTGGCGGCTCAATATAAACGAAGGTACGTACTTTTCGAACTCTTCGACCCAGTCAATGAAGCCCGCTCTGACCTCTTGAATGTCATCTGCAGACAGTTCGAACTGCAGGCATTTGTTCATGAGTTTCACGAGTTTGATGAAATGGTTGTAGTATTTCTCATCCTTGAATCGTCGATGTAGTAAGACGGGGCCGAGGTATAAAGTCCAAAAAGACCACATGTCAGCTGTGAAATGGGTGCGATCGGTTGCGGGATTAGGCAAACGAGGGCCGTATGCCGATGGAATATATGCGCCAGATTTTCCTGTGGCTTCTCCGATGGCATCCCAAACATCGCCTTCGAATTCGTAGGTTCCTGTCCCAGCGTCCATGCCTTTGAATTCGCCTGTCCATAGCATGATGAGGTTGGGTATATTGTTCTCGTAAATGAGATGCATCCAGTCATAAGTAAAGGACACGGGAAACGCTAGCGAGGAAAGCGAACTGAGAATTGGTACGGCCTTGATACCGTACTTCTTCGAGAGCTCCTTTCGCTGTGTGAGGGTTCGTGTATGCTCGACCTCATCAGCTTGTGTCATGAACTGTGTATGCGTGCGGAGAGGAAGATTCCCAGCATCGTAGATTGCAACTTCGGTGCTTGGATTGGCGATGACGGTAGGATGGTTGGCTCGGTTGAGTGGAATATAGTAAATCTTGATACCGCTATTCGGAATCTGCACCCCCTTGATATCACACATACGGCAAGGGCAGTATGCATTGTGACCTTTCATTTGGAGGATCATCGTGATGGCAGGTATATCGCCGCCGCCCAAAATGATGTAAGCGTGAAGGGCGAATAGGACACTTGCAAGCACGTCGAATGCAGTGATACCGGCAGCAAGCTTGAGCATCTCCATGACAAGGGGCCAAAGGAAAGAGTCGCAGTCGTGAGGCTTCTTCGGACCTGGAATGACGCCCACGCAGATGATGTTGTCCTTGTGGAAGCGTTCTTCAGGTGGAAGCCCAAGGTTGTACAGAATGATTGGCCAGCATGTATGCTTTCGTCGCTTGAACGGAGCCAACCCATCAGTCATGATACCAAATCCTACATCTCTTGGACCCTCGAAGAAGCGGTGAAGCTGCTTGCGACCGTTTATCGTGACTTGTGTGTCCCGTAGAGCACGGTAATGACTGCCATCAAAGACGTCTTTGACTTCGCTTGGGCAATAGCAGCGGTCAGGATATCCGTTGCCTGTGAGGGTATGAATCCGCTTGCACTCCGGACCGGGAACGGCGTGTCGCGGCGGAGAAGTCTCAAAGGTCGAGCGGTACTGCATTTTCTTTGCCATGTCTGGATCACGAAACCAGGCAAGAATGCGGGGTATCACGGGTATGTATGTGCACTTCTTTCGTGCACGTCCACTTGGATGGAATCTGGGCTCAGAGCAGTACGGGCAACTGTTCATATTCTCCCAAGGCCCGACGTAGCGTACACAAGAGTTTGGGCAACAATCATGTATTTCTGGGACAAGTCCAGATAGGTATGCAGCACGTGAATCAACTTCGTCTTCAGTGGCGTCGGGTGCACCGTCGAAAGCGTACGGAAGCATAGAGAACGCTTCGCGTGTCAAACGAGCCCTCGTTTTAAACGCATATGTTCGCAGGATTTCTCGGTCCTGTGTGCTCAGACTATCCACCGCTGTAACTCAAATCAGTACAATTCACCGAGTGAAACAACCGACAACATACCATACTCTGCCAACTCACGCTCAAACGTCTCTGACAGCTTCTCATACTCCATAAGCCCATTTTCATCACGCTCGTCCAGCTCTGACATGACAGGCTCTTCATCAGAGCTATCTGAGTCGCTTGCAGCGTCTTGTGGGTCCAAGGTGTCGTCGCCATCAAAGTCGGGGTCTGTAGGTTCACCCGGGAGGGCGCAAGTCCGCGTGCGTAATACATCTCGAAGAGCTTCCTCAACAGCCCCAATAGCTCCTACGGCAGCAGTCGCGAATCCGTCTGAATCCACCACCGGGTTGATATCTGCAGGAACACCGTCAATGTCCGATACAGCATGCTGTTCACACCTTGTTTCTCCCTGATTTTCTGCACCGTCCTCCATCTCAACATCATCTAGGAATTCTTCCTGTCCAACACTGAGCTGAAGATCATTGTCGACGTGGGTAGACAGTGAAGTACTAGCGACCGGATTCATCGCGATAAGCCCGACTCGTTTTCGGTAAGTCAGTGCGGCTGCCTTGATACGAGGTGGTCCTTTAGCAAGCTTGATGTGCGCAGCTCGAGTTGCCCGCGTAACCATTCGGTTACAGCAAGGACAGAGGACCCGATTGCTGCGAGGTGGCATGGTCAGTGGTGACGATGGAGAGCAGCGAAGTGAGGTGGACACAACAGTAAGAGGTTCGGGTGGTGTTCAGCAGCGATAAGGACTTAGATGCTGGTACGCTCACCTCAAAGTCTTGGATTATTCATGGTGCTGATGCCTTCGATCATAGCCGCGATACGCCACTGAGTGAAACACCTCTAGACCCTGGACGCGTACCTGCGACGCGTCCGTTCAGTAGACTATAACGTGACCGCGCCGTTGAATTTCGTTCAACAGCACGGTCACGTTTTACTGGATCCAGGAACACTATAAAACAGGGTGCTCCTGGAGCCCAGCATTTCCCATCCTTCTCTCCGCCCACTGCGCAGAGTCGGCCCATCCCACCTCGCGAAAATCCCCTGTAAACCTGGAAATTCCTCGCAGCCATGGCAAGGGCACCTGTCAAAGCTCGTCAGGTACGTCTAACCAAATCTCAGTGTCACAAATACGTACCTTCATTCTTGCAGGCTAAGAAAGCATCGGCCCCCAAGTCCAACCAACCGGCTCCACGTAAGGCGCAGCATCGCAACAGCGGCCCCGGCACCGTGTCGCCTCCTGCAAATGCCACTGCGACACCTGTGTCTACTGCCTTGGCGAATGGGCATAGTACTACGGCTGCCCCTGCTACCAACGCTGCACTTGCTGCGGGACAGGTGAGCAACTCTAGTTCTGGTCAAATATTGATTCTTTGCTCATCTCACCTACTAGGCATACGTCGCCGCCACTCCTATAGAACCGGAGACCATCGCATCCGATATTGGCACTGCTGCTCCTGGTGTCCCTCGCGTCGCTCCAGTGGAGGGGGCACCTGGTAATGATGGGCCGTCTGATGAAGTCTCGGAGCTCAACAGACTAAGGCAGCAGGTTGCAACACTCGAGCGTAAGAAGTATGAATTTATGATATTGAGATGAGTACTTACTGTCTTTGTACTAGAGCGACTTCATGCAGCACAGCCGGCAGCTCCCCAAGTCACTCCAGCTCCTGTTGACCTTATTCCTAAGCCTTTGGGCTCCGCTGGTGGAGGGAAGAAAGGTTTTCATTTGCAAGCAGAGATGGGACTCGACTCAGATGAAGGTCGTGTGCAGTACAACATGATATTGGTGCGTTCTGAAGTGGTCGCTTTCGCGCCGCGGTCTGATCTCGTCTGATAGGCGACGGTCCGCAATGTTGCGCACGCTGCACGTATTGATCTGTCCAAGAAATATATGGATCTCAGCGCTGAGGACAGTGCAAAGATTTTTGCTTCGGTTTGTGTCTCTTAGCTATTGTTCCTAGCGAGTATTCATTTTATTTCCCTTAGGCTCGTCACATCCATCCGTACTTGGAACAGTTCGAGAACGACTGGGCAACTGCTGAGATCTTGAAGCAGTTCATGAGCAGTACTCGCAGCTATGGACGGAAGATGGGCTATTTTGCGTAAGCTTCAAGAGTGCCCGAAATTGCATGCCCCCAACAATGTCCTGAACCTCTCAATTTCTCGCTGTTTCCGTCCGATTTTTGTCGTCATTTGTGCAGTACCAATAGAGATTTTAGGCAGTACTCCATGTATAGCCCCGTGTATTTTCCCCAATGGAACGAAGTAACTTAGACAGAATACCTGGCTGATTTCACTGCTCAGATTGCGTGGAAAGCGGTCGAAACTCGCGCTTTGCGTGGCTGAAAACACTACGGGAAGTTCACCTGGTCACCAGGGCATTTGACATACACCGACAATCTAGCTAAATTCACAGGTCTATTGTGTCGCGCGAAGGACATGGCGAAACGTTTAATTTTCCGTCCTAATTTCACGTAGCCTGATTCACCCGATTGCCCAGCGATTGACCCCGAAATCCAGCTGATTTTTCAGCGCTTCACGCTTTAAATTCGCCCGGTCACGACTGGTGAATTTCATGCGTTCTTACCTCCATAGTGATCGTGTAGATCATCTATGTTGCAGCTACTTGGATTGCATGTAGGGCTCACATAGTCCTACCGATTATTTCAGCACGACTTTGAGCCCGCCTCATACCCAGGACACCGAGAAAAGGTCGAATGACCGGATTATAGCTCCGCAACGAGCGCTTCGGTCTGTAAATAATCTATACGACTGGGCTGCGGGGGAGCAGACGCTCTACCATATTTTGCAGATGTAAATTCATGTAAGTTCAAGCTCCGATCTGTAATCTGTAACGCTTCAGATTCCTACGGGAAGGCGTCCATTAAAGCCGCATACATATTCAAAGCACGCTTTCTGAAAACTCCGGACGAAGACGTGATGTATCCATCCATCAGCTCCAACAGCAGAGTCTTTGATAGCTCGACACGACCCAGAAACCCAGACATCGTGGAAGACCCGACCTCAGATGGACCTGTCGCATAAGCGACTGCGATAGGTTCTCTAGTTCTATCTACGATCCCTGGACGATAACTAGGCGTGTGATGTACCGTTGCGGGAGTAGGTCTACTTCTTGATTTAGACGACGGTCTCCCATGGAGATGCAGGACTAAGTCTCGCTTTCGCAATAGTGCTGCCTCCTTGCCATGTATGACAGTGCTTTCAAGAGCACTAATCGTCATATGACGATGGAACGTCGAGTTCGACCCACGGATTGGGGGTTATGCCGTAAGTAATTTTGGAACAACTTCACAAGTATCTGATAATGTGCCCTCAGCCCGTGCGCAGTCGCCTTTTCTTCTTTTCACCTCTACCCTTTGACGTCTCAGTCCCATGGCAATGTCGGGCAGCAGTCAGTACAACCTCCTACCAGATAGCTCCCCCTTTAACGAGGAACTGGGTACGGAGCCTGTAAATGCACGACCCCGCACGATAACGTATCGAATTATGCTCGCCGTTATCGTAGCGGAGAGCCTCTTCATCCTCGCGCTCTTCCTCAAGGCACCACAACAATGGGATTTATCGGTACAGCCGGAAGACATTAAGTGTGGCCAGCTCACATACTGCGGGTACCCTCGTGTCGAGACTATTCTTCAAATAAATCTAATGTGCGACCACAGCACCTCTGCAGGACGTGGTTGAATATGAGACCCGGTTCTTCGAGGAGGTCAGCGACAGGTCTACGAGCATATATAGTAGCGATCCCTCCGGAGAGGTAGACCGCGCATGGAGTGCTTTGTACAACGGTATGAACACATCACTGTTATGACATGACGACGGCTTACAAGGTACTCGAAGACCTGGGACTAACGCAGATCAGTCGGGCTGAGGCTGAACGCCTTCCGAATAAGACGGTGCCCGTTCCTGCGGACCCTAGTCTATATATCATGTTGCCGACTGTGTTGCATCATTTGCATTGCTTAGTAGGTCTCCCGAACATCCACAGCCGAAATGAAATCTGATGATAGAACACGATACACTCACTTAGAATTCTCTACGCAAGTTCATACACAAGGACTACTATACTGATCCCGTGACGGGCACACTCAGTGGTTTCGACGACCAGGGCCTACTCAATCATGGAGGTCACTGCCTCAACACCTTACGACAAGCTATCATGTGTAATGCTGATATAAGGTGCGAGTGTTAAGCCTTCTTTCATCGCATCGCTTTGTTTCATGCTTCTCCTGTGCAGCCCTATTGTATGGCAATGGAACGAAGAACAAAAACAGTCCTTTATCAATTTGGACATCCCACATACGTGCAAGAAATGGGAGCCCATTGAGGCCTGGGCGCGGGAACATCGTCTGCGCTACGACTTTGATGCGTTTGTTCATGCAGTGGGACAGGATTAGTATGCACGAATGTCATGTTATAAATGCAGCTCTCCTATTCCTTGTTTTGGAGGGCAAGCCGCGGAAACTCTCCGATATCTTGTACATTTCTTGACCCAGGACCCGTAGTCATGTCACCGTAGCAGCCCAGAAAAGGTGTCTTGCCGCAATGTATTGACTGGATGAAGATTTGTTATACGACATATCAACAACTATTTCGAACTGCAATATTTCTCGAGCATACGACAGCACGAAGGGCAGCACCGTCATGACTAATGACCAGGGTTTTCCGATAGGGAACCCCAACCCTGCTAAACCCTAATTGAGGGTAGCAGACCTAGCTAAACCTAGTATACTGAAGCCATAAACGCAGCGGCAGACCTTCGGCCCACTAGCACCCGCTACGGCGGTTTTATCAATTCGTTAGATTGAATCCCTGTCGTAACATTCAAGTCGAGAAGAAGGAGGGCTGAGGGAAAAGGAGAGAAAGCGCAAGCGTGGGAGACGCCTCCTTACATAAGCCGGAGAAAGGCGACTACAAGAGCGCGCAGCAGACGAACGAAGTGTGGGCTAAAGCTACACGAAATAAATTGAAAAAAGATGGCAAATGATGAATTGAATATCAATGAGCGAAACTGCAAAGCAACATACAGAAATGTGAGCCGGGGCCTTCTGCACAGAATAGAGAGTAAACGGAGAGGAGGCGCGGGAAAGTGATGCTTACATAAGGTATTTGAAATTTTGCAAAAACCCGACACGAAGTCGACCAACATTTCACCAGGACCCCCAAAAGCGCCCGTAGAGGCTGGTCCGGAATTTTTGCGATTTCGGCCAAAAATGCGCGGACGGATAGGCGATTTTGTGCGCGGATTACGGGTGGCCTCCGGCGCAAAGCGCCGGATTTTCAGCCTAAAAAGGCAGTGCCGACGCCGCCGAGTGCCCAAAAATGGAATATAAGCGCCAATAACGCTGAAGCGCCGGTCTTTCTTGCACACCTGGCTCTGCGGTGCGCGGATTTTGGAAACGGCATTTTGCCGGGTCGACCCCCTCCGTGCGCGGACTACGCCCCTACGGCCGCCAATATGCTGCTCGGTGCGCGGATTACGGACAGCCTGTTTGGGCGCTTTCGGGGGTCCTATTTCACCGCGGCAAGACCCTAACCAATAAATTGGCAGCGGGAATTTCGACTCATTGCCGCTACATTGGCAAGTGACTGCACTTCTCTCGAGCATGACATTTACTCATACGTTCTTAGAGGTCAACAAGTTGTTATATGGTGTATTGCGTATCAGCTACATAATTCGTCTGCTTCGTCTGCTTTCGCCGCTAAATCGATGGACATCCGTCGCGCTTTATATATATTCTAGGTCAGTCGACCTAGTAGACCGGCAAAGCGTCATCGACGATACCTTCGACTACTGTCAATGATCGACTCATATCAATAAGCAACAATGCTCACCGTCACGGGCGACATTAACTGCAGCGTCTCTGGCAGCCAGTGCGCCTTCGATAGGGGCAACGTCTATAACGGCACGCATTAACGATATATCTCAAGTCTTTTGGCCCAAAGACACATACTGTCAGCCGGCGCTGCGACGACAAAGGCAGCAACCGCGAGAAGAGTAGCAGCGATGATGCGGAATTGCATGTTTGGTGGTGATTGAGGGCTTTGAGAGCAGAAAATGGCTGTGTTTTGTGACTCGCGGGAGCTAGAGAAAAGAGGACCTGAGACGGTCAGTCCCTTCTCCTTGTCCTATTTATCTATGGACAAAATATCGCTCATTGCCCGAATTGAAACCTAGGCAGTTCGTCTCTAGCCGTTCGCAAACTTGAGAGTATAGAGGTCGAACAGCCTCATAACAAACTGGCAATTGCACTCACCAAAGCAATCAATCTGCTCTCAGTAAGCGACCTGCTCCTCCATCGTGACTCAGAGGATGCCATTTATTGGTTATCAGAATCAGCGAATACGCCTTTACCATCCAAACTCTACCCACAAGATGCTATTGCGACGGTCAGGTGTATGAAGACACCTCGTAAGCTAACGTATCTCTTCGTATACCAGTGCGCGTAGTTCCAGATGCGGTGCCTGCAAAGACGAAGGAACATGAGCTTCCTTGAAGCGTTATGCACTTTTCCTCCTGCGGACGTAACAGTCGGAGTTCCGAGGGGGAAGACAGTCATATGGACACCCGTTATCGCGCAGGACACATGGAATGAGCATCGGTCTAGCCTGAATCTACGATGGAACGTAAAACAAATAGATGAGGGAGTCCACTCCCTAGCCGTTGTGGCGCCCACTTATTTGGTCGTGTGAAGTGGATGGCGTGGCGAGTACCTTCGTATCAAACCTATTGTTCCAGTTTACTCTGACGCGTGGGCATACGGTACCTCTTCAGGACGTGGTCGGATATGAGACTCGGTTCTTAGAGCGGGGAAATTATCGACAGATCCCCCAGCATATATAGCAGCGATTCTTCCGACGAAGTCGACCGTGTATGGAGTGGTATACACGCTCTTTAAGTTGTCAAGGTGTGATCCTCATGTGCAACACTAACATCAGGCACGAGTACCAAGTCCTCGTCGGTCTGCACCTAATACTGAATTCGCCGTGTGCAGCCCTATTGTTTGTCAATGGGACGAGGAGCAGCAACAGTCCCTCATCAGCTTCAATATTCCGCACACCTGCAAGAAATGGGAGCCCATCGAAACGGACGCGGGAGCATCGTCTGAAGTACGAGTTTGATGCTTCCGTGCACGTGTTGGGATGATGCTAGTATGTACGAGGGGTCGTATCACCGAACGGCGAAGGAGGTCTAATTTTTTCTTCTTCTCTGATTGCGATCCTGGAGTACCGTACCGGTCGCGGAAGCGTTGTAAAATATGAACCACCTACCTTGCTGTGATATTTGATAGATTCGTAGCATATTTCAGATGTACAATGATTGGCCTTCGATGTCGCCCCCCATGCCCACCCTCATCACACAACGCACACACGAGACCAAAAAAGATAACGACCAATCAACACTGTTCACATATAAACAATCTAGAGACATTGCCACCAAGCCAACATGCTCGGGACCATACATTCGACATTCGACATTCGCAGTCTGAGTACACAGTAGGGAGCCAGGGGCAGGAGCTGCAGTCGGGAGAAGGAAGAGAGGGGGATACATACGGAGATAGAGAGGGAAAGGGGTGCGTCATAGGATTTAGAAGGGGAGGAGGAGGACATAGCGGTAATGGGAACAACGGCGGTAGGAGTAAGAGTGGTTCAGTGATATCGGGCTTGAGACGAAGGGTCGGTGTCGGTAGGCGCGGTTGAGACTTGAGACGTGTCGAAGAGTTCTTGAATCAATGTCGAGACCACATACGGATGGAAGAGCAGAGAAGGCCGTGGGAATGAAGGGATGTGAATTATATGGAGGTAGCTGTTCTTCTGTCTCGTAATCGTATAGTTTCAAACGAGGCCTCGAACCAGAACTGCCAGTCGTGAACCGTAAACCGTAACCAATAACCGCGAACCATAAGCCATGAGCCATAATGCACGAGGCGCGGGTCTTGAACGTTGCGTCGGGTCAGAGTGGGCACTAACCAAGGCGCGCACCCAACTCCAGTTATCTGTAGTCTGTAAACAAAACGGGGGACACCTGATGCCTGACACTTGACGTTTCACATTGTCCAACGGGGCCCGCGAGGCGAAGGGAGAATCGAATCAGAATCAGAGTCGTCTCGGTTCTGTGCGTTCGTCGACGTCTAGGACGGTACCCGGGCGGGCGCGGGGCCTCGACCGAGCGTAGGGTTGCGTGCCGACTATGCAGCGGCGGCCGTTCTTGGTCTTGCTAGCAATGGAGCTGTTTGTCCGAACGAGCGTGTCCATTCCTTCGTCAGCGCAACATTCCATTTTGCAGAATCCGACGCACCAGCATACGCAAAAACATAACCCGTCCTTGCCCCTCTAATTCGGATCGAGCTTCTCGCCGCGCGCAAGCACGCGCACAACGCGGCTCGGCTGCGACACCATCTCCATCATTGCCATCACCGCGGGCGGGCGCTCGACGAGCCCGCCTCCACTATGGTTATGGTTATTGTTATGATTGTGGCTGTTGGGCGTCGGTGCGCGCCCGCCGTCGCGGTGGTGCGAATTCCTTCTTCCTCTCCCGCCACCGCCGCCTCCATTCGTGCGGGCATACTCTCCGTTGCGCACGGGGCGCTCGTCCTCCGGCGAACGCCGTCCGCCATGATGGGGCTCGGAGAGGGGCGTCGGGGAGACTTGGAGGAGCTCCAGCCCCGCGCGGGCCGCCCAGTGCGCAACAAGAGTGCCCGCTGAACGCGGTTCGAAGCGGTTCGCGAAGGGCTGCTGCAGGGGGAGCGGGACGGGAGAGGCGGATATCGCGGTCGAGGCGGTGTCCTGGGCCTGTGCTGAGGGATCATCAGGGGACGAGGACGGGGGTGGAGAGGAGAGGACGGCGAAGACGACTTTGGGTTTGTTGTTTGACCCGGGTATGTCGGTGTTAGGGTTAGGCTCGGTGGTAGTACTGGGGGCGTGCTCGAGCTCCCAGCGAGCGCAGCAAACCGTGCGACGGACCCACTCCGGGGATACAGAGCCGGCATTAGCAGGAGCAGCAACAGCGGTTGCAGACGGCTCGCGGAAGGGGATGTTGTCCCAGAGAACGAAAGCGTCGTCGCGTTGTACACGAATGCGCGGATTCACACCAACCTGCGCCTCGAGTATGCGCGAGGCGGCGCGGGCACGCTGTGCGAGCGGTGTCGAACCTTTCTTCAAGAGGTCCAAGGTGTTGAGCGCTGTCAAACAAAATATAAAATGTTAGCGTGAGATGTGCAGGAGAGGCCAAAGGGTAACTTGCCTTCGAGCGGGACGATGACCACCTCCTCTCGGCCGTCGCGACACCACTTCTTCACTTGCGGGAGTGCATGGACGAGTACACTGGCGTCCACGATGACGACGTCGGCATCCTTCTCCCTTCCGTTCTCTCTCTCGGTTTCCTTCTGTCGCTCACTACCGATATTCCATTCGCCGCGTGCCCTCTCTCTGCCCTCTCCGAGACCCATTTCAGATCTGTCAGCCGCTCCGCCCTTCGCCCTCGCCACGCGCGGGCCCCCGCCGCTTGCGGGCCGCCTGCCATTGCTATTGTTATGATATCCGTTCCCGTTCCCGCGGGAGTAATCTTGTGCTTGAGGTGGCCGATAGCGGCGGTCTCTCCAGTTGCCCGAAGGACCGTTGCCCGAAACGGATTTCTCGAGCTGCTCGACTTGGTGGTTGAGGAAGGCAGCGCCGAGCGCCTTGGACATAGCGAGCTTGTTCGCGGGTGCCTGTGGATGTGCAGCGGTCAGCGCGGCCGGACGAGCGGTCGTGGCTCTTGTGCATACCCGTGTGTCGGCCATCGTAGTCGTTGTGTCTTGCGTTGTCTGGGGTAAAGGTGGTGATGGTGGTTGGGACTCAAGAGAGAAGATGTGGATCGCCGCAGTCCTGTGCCGCTGCGCTGCTTTCTAGCTGACTAGGCGCTCGCCATAGGAGTGCGTCAGTGTCCAGGACCCCGGACTATTCGCTCAAATGTCCGATCCAAAATCTCGAAATTGGGCCCTAAATGTCCGCAAGGTTTTGGGTCAAAAATGTCCGCATGTGGATCGGGTCGGCCCTGGCGGGCCAAAAAATGTCCTTTCTTAGGATATATGCTCCAAAAAATCTCCAAAAAATCGCATAAATCGCAAAAAGATTGCTCAGAAATCCTCAGAGGTCGCGACGCCACCCATGACAATGTTTAAACGATAGGCATGGAATAGTGGCTCCTGAACCACAGGATGGCGAGTTTTGTGCACGAAAAACTGCGTTGCGGGCTGTGCCCACTACCCTGAGAGGTACCAAAAGCTCGAAGACAGCACATTGAACCCACAAATTGGAATTTCTTTACTGTTTTGATTATGTTATCTACAGCATACAGGTGAATTGAACGCACTCCTTATCGAAAAACACTTAGTGATAGTCTGCAGCGAGAGCGTTGCATCATGGACGGCGACGATGAGTCGATGGCAATGTGTGATCGATGTGGGGATTATCGATTAGCGCTGGTTGATCTTCAGCTCGATAAGCACCGAGCACCTGGCCTCGAAGGGGCCGGTTATGTCCTCAAAGTCGGATAGGACCTCGCTGATGTGGCCCAAAATGTCCGTACACCGATAGGTCATTGAGCCAATTTCTGCTCAAAATGTCCGCATTTTGATCGCTGGTCGCGCCTCCGGCGGGGTCGTTTATGTCCGGCGCTTGATCGGACATATAAGGCAATTGTCCGGGGTCCTCAGTGTCCTTGTGTGGCTGTACACCGTGTTGGGAGCCGTGGTCGCTGTGAGGGACGGTGTGCAAAGCAGTGATCACCGTCGGGCGGATGGAAGTGTGAGTGTGAGACAGTGCTTCGGTCCGAACGTGCATCGATCTCCCTGCGCACTGCGGGCGCTGACCCAGGCTACTTCGTCAAAAACTGTGGCACCGACTCATCGCAGGCCCGATAACAGTCAAATTGCTTGCAGCGAGCACAGCGAGATACGACATGCTATGCCTAATGCTAAAAGTATCGGTAGCCAGTCTGCACCAGATTTAGTACCGGGACCGCCGCATCAAAATCCTCTTCACACGTGGATCACATACTCTCACATCGGAGGCTGCCAGAAGACTCGCGTACTGCATGCAGGACGGTGAAAAAACCGGTATCATACCTCTCATAATGTCTCATCAGGACGAGACAAAAGATTGCAGCTCACAACGTTGGAGGTAAGTAGAGGTAGAATCTGATGTATGACGAACCACCGACTAGTAAACATCCAAATCTGAAATAGATAACAACGATAGCAGGACTCGACCATCAGTCGAGGCACTCATGCAATCACCGCGACATCTCGGTGCAAGAGGTGACATCATGAGCTCGAGTTGAGGATTCCCTGGGCCAACGCACGCAGCATCGCCACCGTCACCGGCGTCTTCGGCGCCGCCTCGCTCACCGTCGCGACGGATGGTGTCTTGCTGACGGGGGGGATATCAAAGATGTCGACGACCTCGTCTGCGTCCACGTCGATCACGCTGATGACGTCTGTCGCGCTCGGCGAGGCTTTCAGCCGCTTCGCAGACGAGGGACTGTGTGACAACGCTCGTCAGCGAACCCGTAGCGAAACATCGTAGGGGAGACGATCATACCTGGCAGTCAAGTCGTCCCCATCGTCTTCCGCTCTCCGCTTCTGCGCTGAGCGGCTCGCAAGCGAGGCCGCAGCGAGCACTCGGAGTCTTTCCGCGGCCGCTTGCAATACGCCATCGAACCGCACCCGCGCGGCTTCAACCCTATCCTTAGGCAGCATGTACGCCGCGCTAGGTTTCTTTCCGAGGGCCTCTTCGGCACGGCGCACGGAGAGATCAACGATAGCATCCAGGGTTGCGTACGCTACATATGAAGTAAAATGAATCGATACAAAGTGAGCCAGGGAAACAAAACGAAGCAAGGTGGGAGGCGCTTACCTTCACCGAGATGCACGTGATCGTGCAAGTCAGCCGGCAGCTCCATCCGGTCACTGAACGGGACATTCAGTAGCCCAAGGAGCTCGCGGACAAGGCCTGTCTGGACGTCTTCGACGGAGCGGACGACTTCGCCATAGCGTGACCAGTCGACTGCTCCATGTCGCCGTTAATTAGATTAATAATATGACGGAAGAGGGAAGAAAGAGACTCACACGTCTCCTTGTCGTTGGTCCAACAGCTGTCCAGCCAGTCTGATGCGCATGTCCTGAATGATGCTACGAATAACTCGGCCAGGCCTGTATCATCGTCAGTCACAGTCTACCATATGAACTCCGGAAAATCACACACCTTTCCAGGACACCGTCAACGTCGTCTTGTCGTCGAAATCGAGAGGTAAGAGCGAGACAGCATCCTCGAACTTGCCGTCCAAGTCAGTAGCCGTGGACGAGATGACGAGCTCGTTTGCCGCAGCGATGACGCCCTCGTTGATCAACTTCTTGACCATGTCACTGAAGTCTGGCGTAACGTCAGACCCGGTGCCGTCCGCCCAGACGATGAGCAACAGGCTCGGCGTGAAGCGCTGTTTTGGGAGGGCTCGATAGGTATCGAGCACGTCCCGCAAGCGAGCACAGTCGTCCAAGACTCGATATTTCCTGAGGAACCCAGGATCAGATATTCCTGCCGAAATCCATGCATTGCACGAACTCACTTCTCAATCTCATCTACCAGCCCCTCCAACGGCGTCCGCTCAAAAACGATCAAACCCGGGCTGCCCGGATGTGGCGGTTTGCGGGTCTTGGGCACAACCGGAATCGAGAAAACCTTCTCGCTCGCCCACTCGCCCGACTCAGGTACGTCGAACTTCGTCTCGAGCCAGATCGCCGTCCCGTCGTTCTCGCCGTTCGTCGACAACCACACGCGCCATTGTGAAGGGTACACATGCTCGGGCGCGTCCGTCACGACGCGCGCACGCACGGTGTGCAGGAACGTGCCGCGCGCCCAGCGGTGCTCGTGCTCGTTGTGGTTCTAGATGAAATAAGAGGCCTTTGATGAGAATTGGGGAGGGGGGGAGGGGAGGAGAGTGCGTCACCTCTTTGAGCCGCCGCGCGAGCTCTTCGTCCGTCAGCGCGGGTTTGTAGTCCGCAGAGGGCCGTGGGCGCGTCCGCTTCCTCGCTGGGCTCACGCTCGCAACGAGTCCCACGTCCGACTCGCGACGCTTCTGCTTCCCATTGACCTGCACGCCATTCGAGACAGAACTTAGACTGCTCGACAGCCTCGCGCGCTGCACCTGCTCCTTGTACGCGTCCCCGCGCTGGCACGCTTCTTCGTACGCCGCGCGGTCCGTCGTCTTCTTCTCCCACACTCGGAAGTACTTCTTCACGACGTCCCCGCGCCGGGCGAACGAGTCCGCGATGGCGTCAAGATCGACTTTCGGCGCTTGTACCTCTCTTGACTTTTCCCTACCTTTACCCTTCGTTTTCGCGGTAGGACTAGCGGTTGCAGATGGAACTGGCGGCGCACGAGGCGACTCGAGAAGCAGCGCCTTCGATGAGGATGCTATAGGCTCAGGTTCAAGCACGATGCGTGTCTTCTGCATCGGCGTCGGGCTCTCTTCCTGCCCAGGGGGCCCCCTCAGTACTTTCGGCGAAGGCAGCGCCAATGGACTCAGGATCTCGGCAGGGGAAGGCTGATCGGGCATCTGCAGGTTCAACAACGACTGCTTGCGCAGCGATAGAAGCGATTCGCCCCGTTTCGGTACAGGTATAGATGACGGATCGAACCATCGTGCGGTGGGTGTAGGCGGGAGGGGCATGTGCTGCACCTTGACCGGTGGCGGGTTGAGCGGGGACAGGGTATTCGGTGTGAGAGGCGGCGGGTTGGCGGGCGACATGTTGGACGGTGTAACGAGCCCTTTCGCAGACGTGCCGTGGTCGTCCTGGGAGGGAATGCCGGGGAAGTCCCATAGTGTGGCACTTCGATCGACAATTCGCTGGGGAGTTGTCGAGTCTGGTTTCTCGACCGTAGGGCTGGTGGGCGCGGTTGCTGTTTCAGGCGCCGGAGCTGGAAGCACAGGAGAATTGAAGATGTTTGTGTCGAAGAGATTTGTGGGTACGGGTGAGGGGGCGGCCGTGGAGGGAATAGTTTGTGAAGCAGGTAGAGGTTGGAAAATGGCTGGCGGATTGGAAGGCGAGGCAATGGGAATTGTGGAATTAGATGAAGGTGTGAATGTCGGTGCTTGGGGGTTGAGAGAGGCCGGAGCCGCCGGTGGAACAATGCCAAATAAAGACGGAGTTCCAGCTTGAGGAGCAGTAACAGCAGCAGCAACGCTGTCGTTTTTCGCAAATCCATTAACACCACCGAAAGGGGGTGCGAATAATGGTTGTGGCGTTTGTGCAGGGGCGGATAGCTGCGAACCTGGCGTAGTGCTGATGCTAAGCGCGGGCCTAGCCTCAGCGACTGGTGGGGCAAACGGCGTGATAGTTGTCGGTGGCGGGGAGACTGGCTGTGACGGATGGGGCAAAGTCTGCTGAGGACCGAAGACTGACTTCGGCGCAGCGTTGAACACAGACGTAGGCGCAGACGGCCCAAAAGTTGCACCGCCGAAAACTGAACCACCGAAAGGGTTGGGTTTCGCAGTGAGATTGCTGAACGCAGACTGCTGACTTTGTGTGGTTGGTGCTGAGGGCTGTATCGTATGATTCCCAAAGACCGAAATTGCGGGTGGCAAAGGGGCTGAGGTCGAAGCCTCAGGGGAGGCTGTAATCTCTTGCGCAGGAATATCAAGTGCTGGTGGCGATGCGTCCGTCACAGGCAAAGGTCTTGAGATACCGTCAATGACTTCTGGAATCTCAAGTTCTCCGCGCAGGTCTTCTATACCGTCGACTGTCCCGGAGCCGAATAGTACCTCGATGATACACGCGACGAGGTATATCATCACCACGTTATTCTGAGAGCGCAGAACCGAGGCCAACTCGCCAAATATCTGCATACCCTCGGAATCAACTTTGAGGGTCGAGGTCTTGGTTATTGGCGCGCTTTTGTTCTGCACGCATTGCCGGAACTTCGTGGTAAGGGTGAAAACAGGGTGTGCTTGAATTTCCTCCGGAATATCGTCGTGACGTTCCTTTTGGTCTCGAATATGAATGAGGCGATGATATACTCTCATTTCCAGCTCTAAGGGCGATGAGTAGCTGTCCCTTTGGTCTTGGAAGAACTCCTTCAGGCTTTGCAACGCTGGGATAAGTCGTCAACTTAGATATCGGCGTGCGATTGAAACACGACACATACTGTACATTAGTTGCTGCGTCTCCATATTCATGGAGAAGGAGGACTTGTCGCGTAACAGGTGTAGCGCCAGAATGTGAAAACGCGCACAACGAGCGTGACACTCAATGGCAAGTTCACCAGTTTCATGTTGGATAGTGAAGTCGTTGCGCACGGCGCGCGAACGATCACGTATAAAATCGTAAGTGTCCCCGAATCCACCTCGCGGTATGAGGTCATGGAAGAGGTAGTCGAGTGTTTTCTACCGAGAGGGTTGGGTTCTGAATCTATCCTGAAAAAGTCGATAAATACCTTCAAGACTTTTGGCGGACGCAAATCCGACGGTATAACCTTGTCTCCAGCAGCGCGTTCGTATATCTTAACGGCACGTTTGTGATCTACACGTTTTGTACCAGGTATCTTCACGAGGATAAGTGTAGTTTAGACCAACAATACGAGGGGAGGCAATAACGTACAGTTTCCCATCGGTCGAGGTTGTTCTCTCGTTCTCGACGATACCGCTCGAAACGCGGACACATGTCCATGCAGGTGCCTACCATGGTGATGGCATCCTCCAGACGTTTCGGAACATTTGGGTCGTCCATCTTTCCTTCCGCTATGGCTCTCTTCCGCTCCACCTCGCGAGCTTTCACGAGCTACAAGCGCATAAGTGGTTCCATGACCAGACATAACATATGTAACTCGCACCTCCTGATAGAATTTCTCGCGTTCTTCTGGATTTTCGGAGTCCTTGTCTTCCATCTCGGACTCCATGCCCTCATCCTCCACACCATCCATCTCTACGCCGTCTTGACTCTCGTCCTCAGCACCGCTCGTGGCATCTTCGTGGGACACGGGTGTAGATAAACGTGGAGAAGGTCGCGTAGAGCCTCTTCCCCGACCCCTACCACGCCAAGGGCCTCCGCCTCTCTCCCAACGCTCGCCATCGTTATGATGCGTCGAACCCTCTCTACTATTGTGTGGTATGATCGTGCCCCGTCCGGCAATCCATTTCTGATTCTTTGAGTGATGAACCCCTCGTGCAGCACCGTTGATCTTCAACCCTCGCCCTCTCGTATTTACAGGCCCTTCCATAGGTACCAGTCAGAGGTAAGAGAGAGGAGAAGTCGAACAGTCGTGCAAGGGCCGTGATGGTTAGGATGGACAGCAATGTAGCGCGCGTCGGCCAGAATGACCAAACAAGCGCGCAGGGACATCGAAATTACTTTGTCCTTCGACCACCATCACGCTCACCATGGCGGAACCAGGTCCATCGAGCCCATCGTCTGAGAAGAAAAAACCAATCGTCATTATTACAATAGGAATGGCAGGTGCAGGAAAATCTACCTTCGTCCAGAGAATAAACTCGCATCTTCACTCAAAAAATACACCACCGTACATCCTTAACCTCGATCCAGCCGTCACACACGTCCCATTCGAGCCGAACATTGATATACGGGACACAGTTAACTACCACGAGGTCATGAAGCAGTGTGTGTCATCTCATGCTTTATGACTAGGATGGCGAACTCACTATGTTTTGTACAGGTACAATCTAGGGCCTAATGGCGGTATTCTGACCGCTCTAAACTTGTTCACCACAAAATTCGATGAGGTGTTGGATCTTGTCGAGAAACGAGCAGAGGACGTTGAGTGCGTATCAGCGCTTCAAGGACCAAATACCCGCAGAGTTAACGCCGTTCCACCAGCTATGTTATCCTCGACACACCTGGGCAAATTGAGATCTTCACTTGGTCCGCGTCGGGTGCTATCATCACCGATGCTGTGGCATCATCCCTGCCTACGGTTGTTGCGTATATCATTGATACACCGAGGACTACCGCTCCTGCCACCTTCATGTCAAATATGCTGTACGCTTGCAGGTAAGTCACTGTCGCTTGGCTGTTCAATCTGTGCATAGCTCATCTTCACTCGAGTATCTTGTACAAGACCAAGCTTCCATTCATTTTGGTCTTCAACAAGACTGATGTTCAACCACATGAGTTTGCCGTCGAGTGGATGCAGGATTTCGAAGCATTCCAAGAGGCATTGGCTACCCACAAGGGCACCGTTGACGACGAGGGCGAGCCGACATATATGAACAGCTTAATGAACAGCATGAGCCTTGTTCTTGACGAGTTCTACAAGCAGCTGAAGGTATGCCCCTCATTGATTGACGCCCTGCAAGAATGTAGCCATTAATTTCATCCTAGGCCGTAGGCGTCTCCAGCGTAACTGGAGCCGGAGTGCAAGAGTTCTTTGATGCCGTAGATGCATCTAGGACCGAATACGAGAGGTGAAGGCCTTTCCTGTCCGTCAGTATACGAGATATTAATTTATCTTAGGGATTACCTACCGGAGTTAAAGCGTGCGCGAGAGGCACGGGAAAAGTCATTACAGGTCGCTAAAGATGATTCGATGAACCGCCTCATGAAGGATCTAGAAGTGGATCGCGCGCGGAATCCTGAAGCCGCTGCGCACGATAAGTGGGATAAGGAAAATGAAGAGGACGACGACGACGAACTGGATGTCAATATCATCGACAGAAGTGCGTCTTTATTTCGACATTTTACATAGCTCTCATTGAACTGTCCTGAATCTGCTAGGCGAAGGACCATGGCCGGGTCAGTACATCGATATTACAAGAACAACGCATCATGGGGAGGATGACGTGACTTGGCCCCGGCCCGGTTAACAATGCCTACAAAATAAGTCGTGCCAGTCATAGAGATTCTACAGCCGACACTTTGTATTCTGTATGTAACTTTACCTTTCCCTGCAAAGTTCATCCCGCCCCTTTTGTCACCTGTCTGCCTAGCCTATCTCAGCTCAGTTTGCGTGGCGACAATCCGGTCACGCTTTGTTCAACACAGCCTCTTACCGATGGAAGATGGTGGCGTCGCGCAAAGAACACCACGCCCTCGTTGCTCATGGAAGCCCTTCCGTCTTTGTCTGGACTTACTCAAAATCGGTACGCAGATCGTCAATATTAGTCGTATCTCAGCGTGGCCAGTCTATCTCTGTCTGTTATGCCGTAACAAATGGGTCAAATATCCACCAAGCTTCCCTTCCATCTCTATCGCAGCGCTGGCTTGTTTAGCTTGGTAAGCCTCTCTATTGTACTGTTGTACAGCACCAATGCAAAACTGAAATCCCACTTCTCGCTTCAGTACGCTGCGCTTCATACATTGCTGCGATATATCGGTATCATGTGGATGCCGGAGGCTTGTGCGTGTCACGCGTCGATATGCATGAACACGAGTTGGGCGCGCTCTGCGAGCAGGACGCTCGCATCGCAACCGGGTTTCAGTGTCTTCCGCGGCGAATTTGTCTTCAGGTTCACAGCGCCACCGTGCGAATTATCTTCGAGGGTCCGGACACTCATTTGGCCGGGGCCTACAAGTCGTCATGCTTTTGCTCATGCTGGACCCAAATTCCATTCACGGTACAGATCTGGATGGGCTTGCCAAGCTCATTCTTGCGAATGTCAGCTATAGCCGTCTTTTTCCTTGCATTTGAATAGATGTTAGCGTGCTTTAGACTGCGTTCGCGATCGGCAGGCTCTCATGAATGATATGTTTTGTCTGGGCTCGCCCGAGGCTCCCAGCGACGCGTGAATGCATGACCATCAGCGCCCTTGACAGACCGTAGCAACGTTCATCGCCGAGATACAGGCTTCAAACAATTGGGCACATGAATCAAATATCTCTGCCACCCTATCTGACGGACAGGGACAGATGAAGACTCAGGAGGAACGCAGTCATGCGAGGCCGACTTGAAGAAGCGTTCATACGAGTTGCCATATCGGGGGCTTACGTAACAGGCTATAAGTTGGAGAGAGATTGGTCTCCTACCTTTGCCTCCGACTGCCACTTACTTCTTCAGTTTCCTAGGTTTCGACGAGAGGGCCCTCCCCCGAGGACCTGAGCACGCCCGTAGCAGGGGCTTTGATATCGGTTTGGTCATTCGTGTAATACCTGGGCGCAATGGATAAGTGAGCCAGTCTTATGGTCGCTGTTTGTCGGGGGTGGCGGAGGCTCACTATCGACCTTCTATTTGATCATGTTTATAGATACTCTAAGATCGAAAAGGTCGGCGAAGGTACATACGGTGTTGTCTACAAGGCTCGCGATGTAACTACGGGCGAGGTCGTCGCCCTGAAGAAGATCCGTCTCGAAGCCGAGGATGAGGGTGTACCCAGTACTGCCATCCGCGAGATCAGCCTTCTCAAGGAACTCAAAGATAAGAACGTCGTCAGGTACGTTTTATCTGGTCAGTTTTGAGCGTCTTCATCTCACAGGCCCCTTACCTACCGCACCCACTGCGCATGCATCCCGCTGCGCTTTTAGATTGCTGGACATCGTCCATGCCGATGCAAAGTTATACCTTGTCTTCGAGTTCCTGGACGTCGATCTGAAGCGGTACATGGAGAACGCCAACAAGCAAGGCAACCCTATGACTCTGGACCTCGTCAAGGTGAGCATTCTCTCCTGAAATTTGCTTCGCTGTGGCGCTTCCCCCGGCCCGCAAGCTATCGCATCAGCATCTTACGCGTGGTGGACGCGTGTCGCGAACTTTGATCGCGTCTGAACACGTCGCCAAAGAACAATGCGCATAGCATGCTACTCTCGTACGGTCACGTGATTACAGCACCCCCTTGTACCACTGTCAGGGAATCTCTTTGCCCCGTGCGCTTCATATAGTCGCGAGCTATGTGGATATTGATGCTTACGCCGGTCTGGTGGTCTATTTTACCCTTGCTGATTCTCTTCGTGCTAGAAATTCACCTACCAACTGGCATCAGGCTTGCTGTACTGCCATTCCCATCGGATCCTGCATCGAGACTTGAAGCCGCAGAATCTTCTCATCGACAGTCATGACAACTTAAAGTTGGCTGATTTCGGCCTTGCGAGGGCTTTTGGTATCCCGATGCGTACTTACACTCACGAGGCAAGCCGCGTCCGAGATGTGTACTAGCGCATGACTTCCTCATCGACTTTCACCTACAGGTTGTCACGCTTTGGTACCGCGCACCAGAAGTACTTCTGGGATCCCGTCACTACTCGACTTCGATCGATATGTGGTCTGTAGGCTGTATCTTTGCCGAGATGGTTATGCGCGGCATGCCATTATTCCCTGGCGACTCGGAAATCGATCAAATCTTCAAGATATTCAGGTATGCCTCTGTTCCGATACAAATGTGGCTGTCATTGACCTTGATCTTTCAGAATACTCGGCACCCCTACAGAGGAAACATGGCCTGGTCTCAAGGAGCTCCCCGACTACAAAGACTCGTTCCCTCACTGGCATGCACAAGATCTCACCGACCACATCAGCAATCTGGACGACAACGGTATCGATCTCTTGAAGGTAGATATTCCTCCTTCACGGTATGACCCCTTTGCTGACGCGTCATGGCAGCAACTACTAACATACGATACCGCCAAACGTATCTCTGGTACGTCTGAGTCTACTTGTTGAATTTCTGCAGGCTAATCTCATACGTGTGCAGCCAAGCGCACCTTGATCCATCCATACTTCAATGATTACACGCCGCACTAGTCATCGGTTTCCCCGCACGCTCCTGCTCTGTGACCCTCACCCACGCCGCTTTCCACATTCATTTATATATTAAATCCGTACAACGGCCTCCCGTTCTCTCCGTATCCTTTAATGCCTGTCACGTCAAGCTTGCACCATACATTGTCCGTATTCATATCATATCATGTGTATTCCTTGCCAGCAGCCTCGCTCCATAGCCTTTCGTCCCCGCTCTCGTCACCACGTTCGCATCTCAGATGTCATCATACTGGGCCAGTCTTCTTTGTATCAATGACCTTCCTCTTTTGCTGCCATGCATGCAACGCCTTCTCACATTCGTTTCCGTGTGGCCCGGCCTACAATGGCAGCTTTACTGTATAGCCGAGACACTGTTGGCCTACTGTACAATCATCATATGTGTCGCATTAGGGCAGTTATATGACGCCGAATTGTTGGATCATGTAGCTGATGCACATCATGAGACCGGAACGAACGTCGTAGCAGTAAGTATGGCGATATAACATAACAGCGAATAGCAAGACACTTGGGAGAGTAATGTATCGGTGGATGTTCACTGGCCGGTATTATAGGAGGGATACTACAATGACACGGGAAGAGGCGACCGTAGGGCAGTAGCGACAGTCTCCTACGCGGATCTTCTCGACGGCCCGGCTTCGGGTTGTTGGTGTTCTGTTTCTGCCTTCTTAAGTTTCGCCACTATACTCTGCAGGTTCACCTGTCACATATCGCCCATGATGAGTACACGTGCTCAGTCACGAAGAGCGGAGTGAACCTACCTCAGCCCGTGTCGTCTGCACTCTCAAAGCTTCTGCCTCTCTTCTAGCGTGAAAGGCCATGCACAGTGCAGAGGCAACCAGTTTACAACAATCCTCACGTTCCTTGTCAAGTTTCTCTTTCGCTTTACGGTTTTCCTCTTTGGCGCGATCATACTGCTCGATGCACACCTGATGTGCTGCATGGGCACCGCAAGCGAGTTTAAGGACGTCGTCGGCTAGATGATCGGCTACCATGGATTGAAGATTCAAACATGCTGCTTCGTGGTCTTTCGTTTGGTATAGCCTCTCCTTGGCTTGGAGGAGAGCGTACTCCGAGGCGCCGTGTGCCTTCTTCAGCTCTCCAAGGTAGTGACATGCATTAGCTGCAGTTCGGAGGAATATTTCCCTATCTTCCAATCCTGAGGCTACGCGCTTCTTGTTGTAGTCGATGAAGGTCACCCTGATAGGTTTGCGTTAGAGACTGAAGTACCGAAATAGAAAAGAACTATACCATAAGCACTCTGCCGTCCTGAACATGTGAAGGATGCGATGGGAAGAGCATACATGTCAGAATTGCCGAGAAGACATCCAAAGAGATGGTGTATAACAGTACCTTTTTGCTGGTATGTAAAGCGACATTTCGCGTTCGATGTCTTCAGCACTATCGAGACACTCTTTACGAAATCTGGCAACCCTGGTTATGATGTAGAGATACATAGAAGATACAGGACTCACAGCTTCCCTGGCTCACCGCAACTCGTTGAAGGGCCTGCATTAGCCCCCGACGCTGCGTTTGTCGTCGCGTCCTGCGTTGATTTTCCGCCGTTCGCTAGTCTGGGATTGGCTTTCGCCCCGTTGTGCGCCCTCTCCTGTGCGCGCTGTGCCTGCACGTATGTGTTTACGTTCTGCCTCTTGTCTTGTTTCATAGCTATCCATGCTGCTTCGAGTCTAACATACAATGGGTGAATGAGAACGCCTCTCGCACGATAACAGAGAACCACGTACACTTCTGCAGGAGCATCCAGATCGATGCATCCCCCGTGATATGCCGCGAGTTCTCGTAACTTGGTAGTTGGGCTTACAGCACTTGATTCTGACCCCTCTGAGCTAGAGGACACCCGGTCGTCGTCGTCGTCGTCGTCATCTTCTTCATTTTCTGTAAGTTTTGCGGCCCATGTGCTGGGCCCGCGTCCCATGATCGGGAGTCTTTCAGGTTGTTTGCCCTTGTCCTTCTTCTCGGGCCTTCAAACAGATTGAAGATGAATAGAGGAAATGAATAGTTCATGAGGTTTACTTACGGTACATGGAATGTCTCCTGAGAAGCCGTCTTGATGGGCTCTTTGTTAACCTCCTGCCCGCCTGAGTTTGAAGTCCCGGAGCCATCAGCTGGACATATGCGCGCAACGGCGGTGGGTGCCACACCCCCAGCACCATTCGTGCCGTCCGTCACGGTATTGTCAGGTATGCTTATCTTTACGGGTGACTTCCCGCGCTTCTTGCTCGTACTGTCAGCTTCGGCTTCCGGTCTAATAATGACAGTGGGTTAATGAGAGCACGATGCACGATAAGGATCAGAGGCATACAATTGCGCAGATGGCTCGGGACGGCTTTCAAGCTCCTGTGGAATTTCCGGCGTCTTCAAGTTAGGGTTCAACTGAGTAGCTGAGGCAATGGCTTCCCGCTCGACATGAGAGGCCACAGCCTCCGTCTTGCTCGCTAGTTCGGCCGTACAGCCCTTCGTGTTAGGCGTCTTTGCCGCTAATCTTCCGGATCGTCTGATTGGCTTTTTGTTATCGGGCCTGCAAATAGATGAAGTTACAGCCAGATGGTTACTATAAGGTACGTACGGTTTTGCACATTGGTCCTGCTCGCGCGTTGGGTCGGCGCGTCCTTCAGACTCTCGTGTGTCAGTATTCGAGCTCTTGAGCTCCGTGTCCTGCGCAGCAAGACGTTTCGCATATTCCACCTCGTCTTCTGCGGCCTTCGTAGACCAGTCGTTGGTTTTGCGCCTCTTAGCTGGCGACCCGGGTTCGGTAGACTTCCTAGCTTGCGTCTTGTTGGCCATTGGGTCCCGTATTCAGCCGGCTGATGGTCACCAATGATTCGGAGGGTAGCAAAGAACGAAAGCGTTGAGATGTCGATGGACGTGGAAGACAATGGATAGTGGACAGGACGTTACGCCACTCGGTATATATATATATATCGGCGTTCAGTCGGGTGGCAAACTCAGATGGGTAAGCACTTGTGAGCAGTCAAAAAAACAAAGACAGCGAATATTGACCTGTGGCAATAATTGTTAGTCGGGCCACACAGAATAAAGAAGTAAGAACAGCATTGGTTGCGGTCGGCCATGTTGCGACGGGACGGACCAAGCAGCGGTAAAGCTGAAGACAAAACACCCGAAATATTCTATGCATGGACCTATGCAGTCCCGTAAAAAAGCTGTCCAAAAGTCTAATACTCAGCGACAAGACGATCATAAAAGAAAGGATCACAATACCATGAGGAAAAACTCGACAGGATGTTAGCGATGCATGCATACCTGCGTTCATTGTGCACTTCATCGAGTCACATATATCCTACTGGGCATTATCTGCAAGCATACGAATTCGTGATATCTCCACAAACTTTCTAAGCTCGAGACGAGGTGTACGACCATGATGGTGGGAAGCAGAAGCTTGGGCCGGCGGCAAACTGATGCGAAATCCCGACGCGCGCCTATTGTACCGACGAATTGATGCGCCTTCTGGGTGCGAGCCTCAGCAAGATCTGGCTCGAAGGTCAGGAAAGCACAGAAGATTTCTATCAGGAGACTAGTATAGTCTCGGAAACTAAACAATATTCGCAAGATTCCCCCCGGCCGCCTTTTCTATCCCCTTATAAGTATTCTCCCTCGCCTTCTTAAACGCATCCTCAGACTCGTACTCCTCCCTCGCCGCCGTCTTCGTCATGAACTCCACGACAAAGTTCGCAATGTCCGTCTCTCCGACCTCGCTGCCCGCACGAGGGCCCCAGCGCCACTCCCACACGATGTCGTCGTTCTCGCCGCGCGACGCGCCGACTTGGACGCGGCCGCGTTTTTTCGCTGCGTTCTTTGTCTCGCCGACTTGCCGCCGGTCGAGGTATCCTTGCCGGATGCATTGTGTCAAGAAGGCGTCGAGGTTGAAGTTCTGCTGGGTGGATTGGTTGGTCAGGGGGATGACGCCAGCAGCAGGCAGGCGTAGCCGCTTTAGCAAGGTTCTTAGTTCGTCTGAGAGCGAGAATACTAGATTAGAAGGCGTTGAATTCGTCATGAGGGAACTCACTATCGAGAATAGCTTTCCCATTGACGAGAACTAGCGCGAGGATCACATAGAGCAGACCAATCGAGCCGAGCTGGTCAGAATATTGCCATGCAAATATGGCACCGGTACTTGGAGAAGTTTCCTCGTCGTCATTGGGCGCGTTCTCGTCGTCGTCCTGCTCTAGAACAAGAATGTCTTCATCTTGTTGTGCGGCAAGCTCGATCAAAGCTGGGTCAAGCACAGAACGCAGAATATAAGTTTTTGTCCCTGTCGGCGCGGCTGGGAGAGAAACCGTGTCAGTCTCGAGTTCAACCAGGTAGCAGGAGAAATCACTGAATACCTTTCTTCTTGATCCCCATCTTCACTGCTTCCTTCTGTGCGCTCTCATGCTCTTCTTGGGGCTGCTGGAGCTCGCTCATCTCCATACCGAACGTTTTGCGCAGCGTCTCTTGCGCAATAGAGAAGACTTCGTTGAACTGTCGCGACTTCGTACCCAATACTATCAACGCCCAGGTGAAATTAAGAGGGTATGCCAAGAAGAGAGAGACAAAAAACGCACCTTTCTTTGAGATTTCATCCCGTTTTAGTGGAGTGCGCTTCTGTTCGTGAAAAAGCGCGAGTCTGACCAGATCATAGGCTTTCCTCGTAACATCCTGTAGAAAGATACAAAATCAGCCACAATATGTCGTATACAATCACTCTGCACAGCTTGGGAGAAGCCACCATTGCCACCCCGCGCCCGCGCATACACGCAACTTCTGCCGTAGAGCAGGCAGAACACCGCCTCAGAAATTCAAGAAAAACACGCACATCGATCTCTCCTCCCTCCACATCATCTTCAGCCATGTCCTCGTCCTCATCCGGCTCTTCCTCCACCTGCGTACGCCGAGACGGGCGCTGTGATTGCGACTGGCTGGCCTGTGGCTGCGAAGAGCCTTGCGACGAGCTCGCGGCCTGCCGCTTGGATGCTTTGTACGTGGATCGTGCCATATTCAGAGACGATTGTACCCGTTCGTCGTGTCAAGAGTCTAGAGAAAAGAGCAGACGCGACTTAGTCGTGGAAGATGGTGGTGGTTGTGGTCCAAGTCGCGTCGCGCGTGCTCGTGACGCGCGCCCACGCGTGTTTCATTTAGGCTTCGTGTTCGTTGGGATGAACTCTTCTCTGAGCCACATAGCCGGTCGTGCTAAGCATGATTCGAGCTGAATGATACTCCATTCAAGCATGCTTATCTCTACGGTTACATACAGTCTGAGAGTCTCACACCATTAGCTACAATAATTGTCGGCTGCTACGGAAACACTGTAGGATTGGGAGCATGGAGACATTGCTGACGAGACTTCGAGGGGTTCATTCCGGGTACCTTAGACCCAACGCTGTACAACGACGCTGTTCACCAGCCCAGCCTGCTCGACAGTCTGCGTCTCGTCTTCAAGTATCCGGTTCGGGAACGTCGTCATAATGTTGTACGTGCGCGCAGCGTTCTGCGGACGCGACCTACACGCAGAAAGCTTATCAGCACACTTACAGCAACCAACTCAGAAACGGACGCACGCATTGATGAAGCTCCTAATATCGCCCACCGTATGCGTCAAATTCATCCTGCACACCAACCGCGTCCCGTCCGCCAGCCTGATCTGCACGCTCGTCGTCGGCTTCGACTGGTCCACCTCAAACCGCGTCGTCATGCTCTGCCGATCCGCGCCGCCAGAGCCCGCACTCGTCGACGCCGCAGACGCAGACGCCGCAAGCAGGGTGCCGCTCGTGGGGAACGTGCCCGGCATCGCAGCGCTGGGCGGCGCGGTGGAGGGTTCCCCAGGGACGGGCGAGCCCAGGCGGTGGCCCTGCCCGGAGAACGCTTTGTACCGCGGCGGGACGTAGTCCTGGTCGGTGCGCCTGTTGACACGGAGCTCGACGGCCTGGTCGACGCGGACGCCAAGGAGTGCGGGGGGCGCGCGACTAGAACAATAAGAATGATAAGTCTCGAGGCTAGGATAAAATATGGTGCGCTGGGGGGCGCGATACGTACCCCGAGTTGATAATGTTCAGAATCTCCGCGTTCGCGGGGTCGTCGTAGCGCATGAGGTCGCCGTCCTCGATCGTGAACCCGTTGCGCCAGAACGTGAGGTGGCGGATGGCGGTTTCTTCCTCTGCATCAGCGGTCAACATTCACATCACATCAGCCATCGTCGAATAAAACCGCGTGCGCGAGCGGCGAAGGGACGTACCCTGCGGTGCATCGGGATCAGGGATGTATCTGCTCTCGCTGTCCTCCCCGCCGAGCGTGTGTCCGCCGCCGTGGAAGATGGGCGACCGCTCGGGCTCTGGGGGTGCAGCCATGCCTCCTCTATATTCACATTCACGAAATCAAGCCACGATCAGTACGCGTCCAGGCACCAGGGATGAGACCACACGCACTCGGTCGCACGCTGCAGCAGATCCCTGACGATCTGTCCGCCAGGCATGGGCGGCCCGCCCGCATTGGGGTTCTGTATCGAGACACCGCTGGGCAGAAGGCGAGGAAACAGACACGATCAGTGACAATCCATGCATAACACCAAGATCCGTGCACACACCTACGCTCCCCACCAGCGTACCACGTCTCGCCCTCCTTCCTCTCGGGCTCGTCCTCCTCCTCGTCTTCATCCTCGTCGTCGTGCCCGTGTGGCGGGCGACTCGGCTCCCCACCGCTTGCAAGGTCGCGGAACGTCGCAATGCGCGGGCCCGTAGAGCTCGCCCTACACCATAGCAATCCAATTTATCAGCCCAGCCCGCATACAGTGCACCAGCACACGCATATACGAGAAAAGCGCACCTGGACGAGGACGCTGACGAGTCCCCCCACGCGCCGATGCGCCCGATCCTGGGGGCAGAGTTCGCGGGCCGCCGCCAGCCAGACTGGTAGTTTCCGTCGTCTCCAGACATATTCGAATTCTTTCTGCTTGTTTGTTAGATTCGTGAGCCAAAAAGGTCACGGCAGATGAAAGTGAGCAGCAAGGACCGATTGCAGACAGACGCGCGTATCGATTCGTCCTCGTACCTCGGCGCCAACGGATATTGGGGATCTTATGGTTAGGGTCTGCCACTTAGCCACATTTACCGTCAAAGAAAGGAGGAAGATGAGGAGAAATGGCTGCCAGGTCACACCAATCGCGCAAAGAGTTTGGTTGAATTCGTTTGTTTTGAGTTGTCATTATGAGTGCAAGTAAGAACGAAGAAGCAAAGAAACGAGGAAGATGAGGAGAAATGGCTGCCAAATCACACCAATCACGCAAAGAGATTTGTTTGAATTCATTTGTTTTGAGTTGTCATTGTAGATGTAAGTAAGAACGAAGAAGCAATGAGATGTACAAGTATATGAGGTGACAATTACTATTACATCGGCTAACTGTATATGATCATGAGAGCTACAGAGGTATTAATTAGTACACCCAAGAAACGGTCCGGCCATGATACAAGGAGCGTCAGGTCATGATGCGATGTAGAGGCCCCGATTAGCCCAGTCATGTCGTCGTGAGAGGTGAGAAGTGGTATAAGTGCCTCGGCGGCCAGAGAGAAGGCGGAGGCGAAAGCAGAGAGGCAAGAGCAAAACACGAACAGGGTGCTAACGCGCCCAAACCAAGCCCCGCACGGCTTAAACCGGCGGCGCCTGGGTGCCGTTCGCGAACTCGTTGCTCCGGTGCTCGTACGACGCCTTCTCGTTCCGTGCCTCCTCGACACCGCCATTGCTGCCGTTCTTCTCCTTCTCGTTCGCGTCCGTGCGCGCCTGGATCATCTCCGCACGCGTCGCGAAGCCCGGCGGCGCCCACTTGTTCGAATGCCACGGCTTGCAGTTCGGGTCGTTGTACATGAGGTCGATGTTCTCGAGCGACAGGTCCGAGGACTCGTACAGGAAGAAGTACACAATGACGGCGCCTGTGAGGTTGCATGCTGTGAAGAGGGAAGAAGTGAGCGGGATGCGCGAGGAAGGAGAGGGGAGAGGGAAGACTCACCAGCAAAGATGAACCCGTACCGGTACTGGATCGAGCTTGTGATGAACGGGGTGAAGAAGGCGAGCAGGAAGTTCCAGATCCAGTTCGCGCCGGCTGCGAGGGACGCTTGGTAGGGACGGGTACGCGTGGGGAAACTCTCGCCGGTCAAAATCCAGATACCCGGCGCCCAGGTCATGGCGTAGCCCAAGATAAACAGACAAGCGGAGACGATCATCACTGCGGGACAGAGTCAGATACGATTCATTGAGAGAGGTAAAGGATAGACGTACAATCTCCGATGTGCTCGTTGCCAACGGGGTCCTTGGCGGTTCCGGCAGCAGCGAAGACGAAGAGCCATGCAGACTGCCAGATGCCTCCGAGAATGAGCGGCCAACGACGACCGTACTGCATAGAATTGTCAGCACATACCGCGACAAACGGAAACGAACAAATACGCACATGTTCCATGATGTAGATTCCGCCGAACGTGCAGCCAAAGTTGACAGCGCCCAAGATGATTTGGGTGACATAGGAGTCCGAGATACCGACCGATTTGAAGATGGTGGCACCGTACTATCGAGCCCCGCATCAGTATGGAAGAATCAATAGAGAGGAGTAGACACATACGTAGAAGAAGTAGTTGGCGCCGGTAAGTTGCTGGAACATCTGGAGCGTCATCACGAGGAGGGTACGGTACAGCTGCTTATTTTCGCGGTAGAAGCACGCGATGAAGCCGGCCCGCTCCTTCTGCTCGTACTCAATAGCAGTTTGCATATCGACAATCTACAAAAATAGACCACAGTCAGCACCGGACCCGCTGATCAACGCGACTCTACATACCTCACGATGGATGTACTGGTTCGTCTCGGCTTCGTGGAGGGGGATACCACGCGACTTCGCGAGCGAAACCCGCGCAGCGTCGAAGTTGCCCTTTTTGGCGAGCCAACTGTGACGCAGGTGGCGTCAGTGATCTATCAACTTGATCGATCGCAGCAAGAACACGTACCGTGGGGACTCTGGCATGGTCAGGATACCGCAGCCCAAGATCATGGGCCAGATGAAGCCAATGCCGACGACGGTTTGCCATGAGCCAGCACCGGACATGTGACGGGTGCCGATGGAGATACAGTCTGTAAAGTGGAGAGTTTGATGAGCGACGACTCGTCATTGCGTAAGTATGGAGACTCACAAGCTACGAGAATACCGAGGGTGATGAACAATTGATAGGTGGCTGTCAGCGAGCCACGAATCGGGGGTGGCGCCGTCTCAGCTTGGTACATGGGCACAGCGGAGCTGAGAGCGCCGACACCGAGACCAGAAATCAGACGACCGACGGCGAACTGGGCCCACTGGTGCGTCGAAGAGATCTGGATGATGACACCAACCATGAAAATGATACATTCGCTGGTCATTGCGCGCCGACGGCCCAAAAGATCCGCGACCCTACACACGAAAGGTGAGTAATTGTCACGTGCGACGATGACGAGAGGAATGAGCTCACCATGCGCCAATGAGTGCACCAATGAGGGTACCGATACTAAGCAGGGCGACGATAAGACCTGCCCTGACGTTGGAGAAGTGACATGTCGAGGCAACCGCCCGGTCAGTGCATTGACCGAAACGTTGAAGGAAGTCGTCCATCAACAGAATATCGGAAATCTGGCCGGTATCATACTAGAGCGGGAGAGTCAGGATGCGGTCGTGTGAAGGTATTTCTATTGTGACTTACACCGAAGATGAACTACGGGAGACGTGGGATGGTCAGTATGTATATGGGACGACAGGGGAGATGTTACTCACACCACCCATGGACGCCAGGACGGCGAGCATGATGGCTGTATAGCCGATGGGTATGCCTTGTCTGCATGTCGAGGACGAGGTCAGCGATGCTCAGATGCGACAGATGCTCGAAGAGACTTACACATAGAACAAAGCCATGGCGAATGTGTATGAGGATGTGAACTAGTGTTGAGGGGTATAGAGGATGTAGAGGATGAGGACGATGGTTGTAACGGTCTAGGTGGCGAAGACTGTAAAAGGTACGCGAGAGAAGACGAGCACCCAAAGAAGTGTGGAGTACGGTGCGGGGTGCGGGGAGAGGCCTCTTATACTGCTTCGCTGCCCCGCACCAAATCAGCCCCATCCTCGAATTGAGAGCCGGTCTGGGCGCGTTCGACAGCCGCTGGAAGGTCCGTAGGTCCGTCGCGCGCGGCACCCAGATCGGCAGGTGGAGCACAGACCGAGGGCGGCGAGCGCGACCACCCGTGGCGATGCGCCCGTCCAGGGGACATGCGTGATCGAGGTCGGCCCCGAATGTCGCCAGCTCTGCTGGGTCTCGTCTGCGCCTTTGTCAATCGCCTCCGCCAAGCCCCTGTACTCTTGCGGGGGACCCGCTCGAAGTCTGCGTGCTCGCAGGGGCAGCGGTGGGATTAGGTCTGCCGTGCGTCCGACCCTGCGTAGTTCGCCCGCTTGCGACCATTCTCCCGGATCATCGATTGCTTCGTCATACAGAACTGTGAATTCTGTCCTGATGCACAAGATTGGTCCAGCTTCCGGCGCTCGCAATATCGGAGAGGGTCCTCGTGCACTCCACCCTCGTGGAAAGATGCTCCAGCTCTCTGGCTGCCACAACTGTTCGGCCTAGCGACTCCAGCAATTTGCATACCAGAGTCGGTACAGTAGTGAGCAGACCAACGTCATCTACGACCGCGGCGGGCATGGCGGGTGGGCCCAGGACCGCTGGATGTGGTCCAGGGCCACCGACGCCCGCCCCCTATGTGGTGTGGACCGTGGGAGACCGTTTCGCCCACCTGCGAAAAACTTCCAGGGCAGACTATCCGCGAGAGAGAGACGATGCGCAATGGAAAGGCTGCATGGCAATCGCGGATCTAGACAATGTCTAAGAATACTGCGGTTAGCTCGGAAAGAGACAGGTACGGAATGCCTATGTAAGGCCACTGACACAGCTCTCAGGAGGTTATGTTCATCGCAGGGGGTTGCGCTTTTTGGGTATATTCAGTGCTAATCTGGCCCCGTAAGTCTTGATGAACATATGTTGCGTCGTATGTTTCACTGCGAGATGTAATGTAGCGTACTAGTCGTAAATTGCTCGCACACGAGCTGGATGGAGGATGTGAAGGTGTGCGCTTACGCAATGTGGCACGGCGCTCCGAGAAAGCCAATCAGTGCGCGGCGCCGATCCAGCCGTCGGACCGGATAAGCGTGATGCCGGAGGCGGCCTCCTGCCTAATCTGGCCACAACGCGACTCCCGGCGGCAAGTTCTCGTCCCTGGCCGCCTCCCCGCGCAGCGTAAGCGAACCCCGCGTCCGTCCCACAACGCGTGTGCCCCCATGTGCTCGCCCCAGCTCGCCCCTCCTTCGTCGTTCTCGCAGATCCTCGCACAGATAGAACGGCGCACGGCTGCAGAGTCCGGCATGTGTTTTCTGCGATACGATACATCATACGAGGCGACTCGGATGCACCGTGACGAGCTGCGTTTCACACACGATTTCAATGATGCCGGCTGCACTAGTGACGATGACGAAGGCGAGCATGACTGTGTGCGCGGGCGTAATGGGAGGACGAGACAGCCCGTGCTGACCGTACCACAATATGGGTGAACGGTTGTGGCGGCCACGCCGCGGGCAGGATATGCTCCGGAACCCGCTGCCGGAACCTACCTGCGATAGTAGGCTACAGAACACCGCTCGTGCTCGCAGGATCATGTAGTCAGCATTTTCGCTGCTTGTATCTCGTACGCAATTCAACGCTGAACTTCCCCGGCATACCCATAGAATCCCGCATTCACCTCCACGTCCGCGGTGGAGGACATTGCGCACCATTTCGGTGTGAGAGTGGGATGTTGCCAAGTATGTGAACGATCGCCAGGGACCAGCCCGCTCGATGCGTTCGATCAATCGCGGCGATAGCTCATACGACCGTAGGCTGTCGACCTGCCTTTGTGGCGCATCACATCGCACGCAATCCGCATTCAGCGTCTGCCGCCACCGTCCGACGGGTCCAGACCGCCCCTGCAGTAGGGTTATGGTATGCGCTGAGGCGGTTCACTCGATCGCGGTCTCGCTCTCGGGCCCCTGTCCTCGCCACATCTTAGCCAGCTTACCGCGACTGGAGAAACACGGCATGCGGTTCACTAAAGCGTAACTCGTCATATTGTACACTGTCTGGCACATGCGATTCGGCCGAGGGCTGTAATTTGTACTGCAAGTCTGCACCATGCGGTTCCCCATAGCCAGGGCCCGTGCCCGCATCCGCGTAACTTACTACGCGACGCCGCTTCAGCTGATAGGCTGCGGCACGAACCCGTGCGGGAGCGCCCTCTCCTGCTCGATCCACGCAGGGGGCTCCCCGGGGACGAGCTCCTCCTTCGCGACGAAGCCCAGCTTGTGCCACAGCTTGATCATGTCCGTGCTCCCTGGGAAGAACGCTGAGCTCACGTCTGTGTTATCGTTTGTCGCGCAGCGCGACGGGCCGTTAGTAAAATTGAAGGTGTATGAGGGAGGACGACAGACCTTCGGGGGTGTCGCGTAGGCCGTCCGCCCAGCTGTAGCGAGGTGGAGGCAACGCTGGATCCGCCCTTCCTCCAATCAATAATGCTTGCGCGCTTGCACCAGAAGGAACGATGTCGTCCGGACGAGCAGACGGCCACCTAATACAACGCAGCCAAACATCAGCAATCCCCACCATAAGCCTCGTATTTCCCAATAACCAGACATCGCTCAAAGCGCAACACGCACCAGTGGGTATTGCACAAATCAAAATCGCTCTGCCACGGCAGACTCAGCCCGCGAGTGAGCCACCCCGGTAAGGTATTCTCGTGGTCGATCCGGAACGGCGGCCGCATATGCGTGCCCACCGTCGCGAAGTCGTACGTCTCCTTGCGCTTCGCGATCCAGAACGTCTCGATGCCCGGGTACAGCGGGTCCCCAATCGTCTGCTCGAGCATCGCGCGCGCGAGGAGCGCGGGCTGAGTCTCTGCCGCGTAGTCCTCGATGGCGGGATTCATCCCGAGACGGTCGCCCGGGATGAAGAGGCCGTCGCGCCAGGAGCGGAAGCGGTTGTATTGGAGGGCCGTGAGGGCGGCGAAGCGCTGGATGGGCTCGCCGCTGACGGATTCGGAGACGGCGCCGGGCTCGATAGCGTCACCTGGTGAGAGTGTGAGTATGAGCGGGTAGGTGGGGGCGAGAGTGAGCGCACCGTTGTCCCCAGACAGGCGGGGCATAAACTTCACGTTCGCCTGGTCCTTATCTTCGAAATCGGGCTGGCGGAGTGTTTCGAAGATGTGTTCGCGCAAAGGCTTGTCCGCCTCAGCCTTCGACGACAGCTGCGCCTCCTTCGTCGCGAACTCACCAAAACCACCCGGTCCTTCAGAGTGGGTCGCAAGTCACGATACCCTGCTATCAGCCACTGACGCGTAGAAGGCACGCCTAGAGACGCACCGTGTCCTTGGAACGCCTTGTTGTTCACCCACGAAAGCTTGTACGTCCCGTACAGCACCGGCCAGATGTCCTTGTAGAACTCGGTCGACAGGTGGTCCAGGTAGCGATCCTTGTAGAAGTCCTCGAAGAGATCGTACAACGAGGTCGGGGAGTCGATCCCCCACGCGAACTTCGGCGGGGCGCTCACGACGGTGGCCTTGTGCGGCTCGGGAATCCTGCAGTTGAAAAAAAAAAGTCAGTGCGCGAGCGACCGAACCATGGACAAAGATACGTACTCGCTCGCCAGACCCGGCCGGTTGGGATGCGATACCGCCACGCTCACCCACCCATCACACACGTTGTCCACCCAGTCGATGCTGTCGAACTCCGAGATGATCTCTGGTGGATTCAACTGATCAGGCTGCTGGAGCGAATGCGAGTACCCGCTCCCCCCGAGGAATACCAGGCGGCCCTGGCCGTCCGTGCGGAGCTCGCCCAGGTTGACTGCCGTCGGCTCGGGCCCGGAGCCCTGGAACCCACCGTTGAGCGGGACGGGTGCTTGGCCGCGCTCGATGGTCTTCTCGCCGGGGTCGATGATGAGTTTGGATCTGCCCTCCAGAGATGGGTCGAAGGGATCGCCAGTCAGCGGGGTGCTCTGTGATGAAAAGAGGTGCGTTCAGAGGTGAAAACTGGGAAAGGTTAGAGCTGCTGACCACCGGATCCACATCGGGGTTGCGGAGCTCTTTGATGGGTTCGCGGAGTCTCCCTACGTGCGATGATCAGAAATGATCTTAGTTGAAGCATGCAAATCTTACCTCTTGAGAGGAAGTAGGCCCCTTTCTTGTTGGCAACATGGACGGTCCATTTCAGCTGATACTGTCGGGCATGGTTGATCTCTCCGAGAACCTTGCCGTCCTGATCATACGCAAAGACACGGAACCTGGCCGCCTGCGTAGTATCCGCGCCGTGAGCCTCACCGCACTCTAATATCGTGGTTAACACTTACCTGCCGCTTGATACCCCCAGACGGGTCGCGGAACTCGCCAAACGGATGGTCGTCGATCCCGGGGACCTCAGGACCGTAGAAGTACTGTATCTCGGTGCCGGCGCCGTTAGCCCCAGAGTCGCCGACGCGGGCTATCCCGACGGGCGGGAAGATCTCGATGCGGGCGATGTCTTGGGGATTGATGGCGGGGTAGGTCTTGCCAGAGCTTGGGTCGTATGGTACAAACGACATGGTCGCGATGTGAGGCGTAGTGTCCGGGTTGATCTGTTGAGTAGAGGTGTTCAGCGAGATACTGAGTGTTTCGAAACGACTCTAGGACACTTACAGAGACAGTAACAGCGGTCTAGAGTATGGCTGCTTTCGTCTAGAGGTTTTATATGAATCTTAGCAGCAGAGCATATGAGGCGTAACGGATTTAAGACGCTCTCCGCCGACACAAGTGTCACGATTCGTCATGGTCCATCCAAGCGTGACGAAAACAGCTAGAGTGTCGTACGCATGTTGAACCTCCAGCTATGCCATTGGCTGACCCGCCAGAATTGGTAAGCTCAGCAGGAAGTTCAATGTAACAGTTCAACAGGTCTGGCTGTAGTTCTAGTGTCGAAAAAATGGAACCAAAACGTTTCATGAGAGGGAAAGGAACCTGATTCGCATCTCTAGGCGTACCTTTGACGTAGCTTCTGGTAGAACGTGACCAACTACGGAGGTCTTCTGTTGAGATGCTCTCCACTGACATATGTTCTAGTTCTTCTGAGGTTACAAGATTCAAATCCAGCATCGTACCCATGATGAAACTCGAGCGTTGTCATTGGTGGCCCGTCTACTACTTGCAAGTTGAGCATGGAAGCATGATTCATTAGCTAACAACAACCTGCTAAAGAGATGGAACCAAGATATCATCTGAGAGGGCGAAGAGCTTGATTTACATTTACAAGCGTACCTTTGACGTACCTTCTCGTGTATCTCACCCCGGAACGTGACCAGGTACCAAGGCCTTCTCAGCCGCCACTGACAATGGCAGCTCCGGAGTTTCATAAATACCGAATAGAATCTGGAGGCCTGAGAGAACATAGCTGCTCGACATGTCAATGCGGATCCAAACCGTCCCGAAAAGCATCAACTGCGTACAATATGAAGTCATGAGATCAGGGCGCGGTGCAATTCTACGGCCTGCTGCTCGGTCCAGAGCTGGCATCATCGTCAATAGGGCTGCGACACCACTCATTTCTGGTCATCACGACTCATTATCTTGACTCGACACCATCGGTCTTCATTAAATGGGGAGCAGCAGAACTCACATTATGATTTCCGATCGACTGATACTCGGTGCTTTGTGGCCCATCTGTCATCGTGTACGTCGCACAATCGATGAAAGATAGGTCAAGTGGTCTCTCTTGGCGAAGAATGACTTCATTCCCGTTAAGTTGCCAATACCTCGTGTATCTTGGCAATAGCTTGATAGAACTGGATGCACTTTGCCAGAGAAAGACGTGGTTCGGAGTTAAGTTAGTCACGGTGGCAAGCGCCCAAAAATGCGGGACCAGCTGCCCCTAGTTTAGGGCTAGGAGCTGCCAAGGCTGGCAGTATCGTAGTATCTACTAACACAAAGGAGCTTATACATTGACTGGATTGTACTAACTATGTACCAGCCGTGATTCATTGCAGTGATGTTCTCTGAGCCTTCCAAAACGGAATACTATCACGTTTACCTGCCTGTTCTGAGACAACATCCTCCTCAGGCCTAGAAACGTCTACGTCGAATCTCCTTACGATATCGTAGTAGTACTTCCGGCCATGCTCGTATTTCTCCCGGACACGTTCATACGCCGTAGTAAGTTCGCGCACGACGTCCGACATCGAAGGCACGATTGCGTTCGAGGGTTCATGAGAGCCTGTATGACCTATGTTCACGTCTCCGCTTTTCGTTGAATGACATCGGGCGAGAGTTGCACCGAGAAACGCGCCATAGTCGAGCGCTGTGATGATGCCTTGTGATGAAAGCGGATCAAAGGCGAGTGCTGCGTCGCCAACAGCGCACCAACCCCGTCCAAAGCTGAGCTCGCCTTCTGGCGCGGCTTCCCAGGAAGCGTACGGCTCCAGAACTGACGACCCTGAAGCAGTGCACTGGGAACGAGAGGAAGTCGATGGTAACTCGTACAGCGGCTCGGTGGCTTGAAAGAAGAGTGCGTCACCACCGGTATTCGGATATGGGGCGGACCTATGTAGCGTCTGTGCAATATGCACAGTTTCGGAATAGAGGAGGTCAAGGAAGCTGTGGGCGTTGCGTGCGAGTCGCGCAGTTGGGTCGGAGGGGGATGTGGTGTACGTGACCAACCGTTTGCGATGCGGAAGCCGTGCAGTGTACCACCATCCGGACGGCGACGCTTCAATGAGAGTACGAGTATCGTGATCTTCTAAGTTCGGGCGGGCAGAGTCCAGATCCTCGACTGTGTCGAACAGGAAGTAGAATGTGAGCAAGCCATGGTGTTTTCGGATCTTTGCCCCGAGCTATAGACAACATGACATCAGGACATGCCACCATAAGGAATAGAAGGAGGTTTATTGACCTTCTGCGCGACGGAGGCCTTACGTCCTGTCGCATCTACTATCCACCGGGTACGAAACTTCTCCACCTGGCCAGAGGTAGCCATTTCGGCTTCAACTTCCCAGCCAAACGCAATACCCTGGTCGTCGGAGGCACAGAGAGGGGTAACAGAGCTTCCATTGCTGAGGCCCGTGATGCATATGAACCGGCCTTTCTGTAAGACTGCTCCGCATGCTTGTCTAAGGGTCTCGTCGAAATGGGCACGATCCAGGTGCCACCCAGTGCCGTAAAGATCCATGATCGCATGAGTCTCGTGAAGGGCAGCACTCGCCCATGCGGATGCGTTCCCAGTACAAATGTCATGTAGCCCATTGGCTGTGTCTTTCATGAGTCTGGGAAGCAGCGCAGGATCCAGGGTTGGCAGGGTGCGTTTAGCGGCGGCGGGTAGAGATTCACCTATCTGCGACGAAGTAGAGCGATAAGTACTATAACAACATCATGTTAATTAACCAGAGTACCTTGTACGCTCTAGCATCGGCATTGTCAAGGAGCATCACGCGCACAGTCTGTGAGCCGCGGTGCTTCAAGCCCTTCAGGAGGGATAGTGCGGTCGCACACCCAGCTGGACCGCCGCCTACAATGATTACTATACGAATTGAGAATCAGTTTAGTATCCAATCACGTTCATGATATTGTGGCGTACCATCGAACTCGTTCTGAAAGTTTGTCATCTTCAGCCAATCGTTTCAGTGCGAGACGCTAGTAAGGAAAACGGGGAGAGACTATAACTGTGTTATCCATAGGAGGCACGTTCTTTAAGCTTCGTCAGTATCATCTTTGAGAACATGCTTGCTTGTGGACTACTCCTGGGAAGAACTCCAAGTCGAGGGTGCAAGATGCTGGCGCCACAAATCAACTAAGACAGCGTGAGATTTACATCTTTGAAGCAGCTGATTGTGTATGCTGACCTATAGAAAGCTCGTTATTGGAAGATACTCATTTTGCGACGTCACCTACGATGGCAGCATGCATGAACGCGGAAGCTCATGCAAGTTCAAGTCAAGGCGTCATGGTGAAGAGCATGGTGGTATTGGATTTGTCGGCCCGACCCCTCCGGTCGCGGCGGCCAGATCAGACTGTTTATTTACATTACTGTCTAGAAAGAAGCATAATAATTGAACTTTGACAGAGAAAAATAAACTGACTGATTATATTCTATTGAACCCTGCACTTTCACGATTAGGTCGTCATGTTATTCTGTTGTTACTGGATGCTCACGGGCCGATCCATCACTTTCCGGAGCGCTCATCCGGCGTATCACAGCGCTTCACAAGAATCTCTGCACCTCAAAAAGTTAAAACCACCATGATGGCACGAAAGAATTTACGCACCAGCTGCCAAGGACGCTATTCAGACTAAGCAATCACGATCCATGAACCACCTGAACTCCTCTCGCGATCCAACACCCCAAATCTGTCCCACAGGTAATGGAAGATACCTACTACAAGCGAGACCCCAGGTGACGATGTAGGTGACACTTGTCTAGGCTCATGTCTGCGTGCTAAGGTCGACGTAGAGCATCGTTGAATGGAACTGAGGAACCAGAACACGAGGACAGTACTTCGGACCCTTATATTATCCGTCCCACTACGAGGGTCGCAGTGACTTTAGTGCTACTTGAGACCGCAACATATTGAAGGTTTACGTCTCACGGACCAGTAGTTGGCAGCTGGCATCTATATATGATATCGCTCGCTGTCTTCATTTTAAGACACCACTCTCTTGCCCACCTTTTTACTGGAACTAAGAGCTCGCGTCGTTAAGCATGCCTCATCCAACCAACTTCGGCGGCGTCACCGGTCCTCCCCCTGCCGACAACTGGACGAAGGATGATCTTATTGCACACGTAAAAACGGTAGACTGTACCCTAGCAGTTTATTATGACATCTGTTTACTGACTTTTTTCGAACCTACAGGGGATGCAGGTCGAACTCGGCACGATGCCAATTTACCTTTGTGCAATGTATAGTATCAACAGCGACAACGGAGGTTGGGGCACAAAGGCACGCTCCAATATTCGTGGTATGTATGGCAATACTGTCGTCTATCTTTATCAGCTCATATTTGCTCCAATGTTCGGTAAGATGTCGTGCAGCAGGAGATGTTGCACCTCGCACTTGCAGGCAACATGCTGCGTGCGCTTGATGGGGTCCAGTTGCTCTACGACAAGACTTTCTTGCCAACTTATCCTTCGCAAATTCTCTTTGAGCCTATATGGATGAAGCTCCAGCCTGCCAACAAAGATAACTTAGAATGCTTTCTAAAGGTATGTTATCGCGCCGCGATACGGATTCGCAGAATTTTAGCTCACAATATCGCAAACAGATTGAGGCTCCATATATGCCTGATCCCATACCCCCGATGCCTGTCCTCAGGGCTGAACCTCCTCATATTCTTCCGGATTATAACAGTATCGGTGAATTCTACCGACAGATGGAACGAGGTAAGATAGGACACTGCTAGCTCAATACAGCATGCATCTAATCGCTCTGATCTTCTAGGTATTCGCAAGCTGGTAGCGCAGTATCCAGACCTATTCTCCAGCAACACAGACATGCAGTTTACCGGAGACGAGTTCTTTGACAGCAAGATGACTGTCATTACGGATGAACGTTCTGCACTCGACGCCTTCACTACCATAGTCGATCAAGGCGAAGGTAGCATCGGAGTTCCCGAGTCCCACTACTCCATTTTTGTCGAACTGTATCAAAGACGCAAAGAGTGGAGCTGCCTTGATTACATCGATGAACCACAAACTTCGAAGTACACAGCCAACGAAGTCGCCTACCGAGTACGTTCTTCTCCGCACCCCAGTATCATCTAGACTGAATGATATACCCATGATAGCTTTCGTTGGCGGTCAACGCGTCGTATTGCTACCTCCTGCAGACAATCGACCGATGCTGGCAAACGAACAACCCCGCGCTCCGTACACAGCTGTTCCGAAACATCCACAGGATCATGGGCCGCGTTCTCCAGCCTCTAGCTATGATCCTTGTCGAACAGACTCTGACCGTCGATGGTCAAGTCAAGCACACGGCACCGTGCTTCGAGTTCTACCCTCCCCTTCCTGCCGAACCGCTCCCGCCTAGCGAACTACGCGGCCAGCTGATCGAAGAGGTGAACAAGGCTCAGTCTGCTACGAGCAATTCTCAGACGCTGCAGGAGATTGCTGCTGTCATGATTTGCTTGGACTCGATACCTAATGTCTAGGTTTCTTACATCATCCGCTGTGAATTTCGAGATTACGCTGCTCTACGCTGTGCCTAGCCGACTGTACTATTACTTCATCTGCAACAAAGTCACGCGGAGTGAACCTCCTTGAACGTATGCACAGGATCGAAAGAATAATCGGGTCGTCGTTCGGTGAGCGATGCTCAGGACTGGCCCGCTCAATTCTCTAGCTAGATCGTGGTATGCCTCAGAGAACCCATCATGGCTGTGTATTGAGCGACCAAGTTCCTCTGTGGCGCATCAAATCGCATTGCATATGTGGCAATCCCGCCGCTCGGGTTCTAGACCGATTTAGCGATAAGGTTAAGAGTTGCGCCTCAATCCATGCATGTCGAGGCTTCGCAAACTTACCAATGTATCGCCTCCTTCCAGTCGCCACATCACGGCTTACTCGCGTAAAACTCATTTTGAAGACATTGGATGGAAAGCACACGAGGGCACACGACAATATGGAGTGATGCGTAAAAGCGCAATCTGTTGTTACAACATGCATGGCACCGGCCATGTATTACTACAAAACGTGCGTCAACTATCTATTAGTACAGTGTAAAATGCGTGGTAGTCGTAAGCGTTCAATTGCCAGTGTATTAAACATTGTACTCCCGAGCCAAGAGCAGCATCTCCGCTGTCTAGTATCTAGAGCGGAGGCGATTACACTGCGCTGGCTGCGTTTTCGATGTGGCGTTCTTCGCCATGGGCGGCCACCTTCTCGATGCGGCCCTCTTCGACGCCGACGGGCGGCTTGCCAAGCTCGGCGGCGTGGTCCTGGTTGATGAGGTCTGCGCGCGATGCGAATCCCTCAGGAGCCCATCTGCCGGAAGTCCAGGGCTTGCAATCAGGATCACAGTACATCTATCCGAGGGTGGTCAGCAGCTTATCTCATGGTACGAAATGGCAGACACGTACCATATCGACGCTCTCGAGCGACAGATCCGAGGACTCGTACAAGAAAAAGTAGACGATGACGGCGCCAGCAAGGTTGCATGCGGCAAAGATGAAGCCGTAGCGGAAGTGGATGGCGTTCGTGATGAAGGGCGTGAAGAAGGCGAGGAGGAAGTTCCATGCCCAGTTGGACATCGCAGCGAGCGATGCCTGGTAGGAACGCGTCCGGGTCGGGAAGGTCTCACCGGTGAGAATCCAGATACCGGGGGCCCAGGTGGACGCGTAGCCAAGAATGAAGAGACAAGCAGAGACAATCATGACTAGAGGTAAGAGGTGAGTATCGATTGATGCAATAAAAGATGATAGACGCACGCTTGCCAATGCCCTCGCTTTGGGAAGGGTCTTGAGCGGTACCGGCGGCAGCGAAGACGAAAAGCCAAGCAGACTGCCACAAGCCGCCGATCATGAGAGGCCAACGACGACCGAACTGTGGCTCTCATGTAAGCGCACTGGAAAAATTGACCGGGCGTTCAAACTCACCTTCTCCATGATGTAGATCCCGAGGAAAGTGCAGCCGAAGTTAACTGCGCCAAGAATAATCTGGGTCACATAAGAATCGGAGATACCAACGGATTGGAAGACCGTCGAGCCGTACTATGCGTTACTCATCAGCACGGGCTACGGAGATAGATCGGGCACGCGAGACTCACGTAGAAGAAGTAGTTTGCACCAGTAAGCTGCTGGAACATCTGCAGCGTCATCATGAGCAGTGTGCGGTAGAGCATCTTGTCCTTGAACGTGAAGCATGTCCAGAAGCTGGCCTGCACCTCGCGCTCGTACTCGAGTGCGCTCTGCATGTCCTCGATCTCGCGGTGAATCATCTTGTTGTGCTCAGCCTCCTCGAGCGGAATACCGCGCGAGCGGGCGATGGAGCGGCGCGCCTCCTCGAGGCGGCCCTTCTTCGCCAACCAACGTGGCGACTCAGGCATGGTGAGGATACCGAGACCGAGGATGGTGGGCCAGATGAGACCGATGCCGACAACCGTGCGCCATGAGCCGGCGTCGGACATCTCACGAGTACCGATAGAGATACAGTAGGCGACGAGGATACCGAAGGTGATGAACAGTTGGTATGTGGCGGTTAACGAACCACGAATAGGTGGTGGCGCTGTCTCGGCTTGATACTGTGATGAGATGTCGACATGTCAGCGTCGATCATTCAGACAGAGTTATGTCACTAACCATGGGTACCGCTGCGGAAAGTGCACCAATACCGAAACCAGAGATGAGACGGCCGACAGCGAACTGTGCCCACTGGTGGGTGGCAGTGATTTGGATGATAACACCGATGATGAACATAACACACTCGGCGGTCATTGCAAGACGACGTCCGAGGAAATCCGCAGTCCTGAGGATGTTGTAAATTTTCCAACTCGTGGCCTTCAGGAACGTCAAGCACTCACCAAGATCCGAGAAGAGCACCAATCAATGTACCAATGGAAAGCAGAGCGACAATAAGACCCTCCCGAACGATAGAGAATTTACATGTTTCCACAACAGCGCGGTCCGTGCATTGGGCGAAACGTTGCAAGAAGTCGTCCATGAGCAGGATATCGGAAATCTGACCGGTATCGTACTGCGGAAAGCAGCTTAGCATTGGATCTCGAGCTGATCACTGCGGCTAGGCACTTACACCAAAGATGAACTAGACGACCGCAAACATCAGTACATAGCGACCAATAAAATGACGAAGGGCGACTTACACCTCCCATAGATGCCAAAATGGCCAACATGATGGCTGTGTACCCGATGGGCACACCTTGTCTGCAGGGTAAGACGGTAAGCGAGGATCAACGCGAGCATTGGGGAGCGGACACGTACACAGTCATTAACGCCATGATAGAGAGATGTTGAGAAGAAAATACAGATGAGGGGTATTAGTGTGGGAGGAGAAGTGAGGGGAAGGAGAGACTCGGCCGGTTCCGTGAAAGGAGGGAACGCGATGAGGGAGGGGGGCAGGGATAGACTGCACCGTGTCGAGGCAGAGTAGAGTTTCGTAGCGGCGGGGTCGCCTCTCTTATAGGAGCTGGGAGGTGTGCCCTCTTCGGACGAGAGCGAACCGCGAGGGACCTCCATGACATGACATCATTTGTCATAGTGCACGAGGGAAATTCTCTTTTTCCATTTTTTCTGCAACAGAACCTGGGGCAGAGAGTCGCCGCGAGAAGAACCAATCTGGGGCCCCCGTACGGGGAAGACGAGAAGATTTCGAGCCAAAGAGGTTAAACGGTCTTGACGAAAGCCAAAATTGGCTTCGGAACATGGGGCATCTGGATGAAAAACTAAGACCCTGTATGTCCGTCCCTAGAATCCGCACGCACCTCGACGAATATCGGGATGAAACATTTCTTGCGCCATTTCCCAGAGGCTTCCTGCCGTCGCCAGCGGCTTACAGTGGGAATTATGATATCGTTTAAGTCCCCCCGGTCTTCTGGAAACCCCACAGAAAGCGAAGTCTCCTTACGAATGAGGTGCATCTGCATGAGGAGCACGAACTCTCGACTGGTTGGTTGGAAGAGGAGATAAACCTGGACCGATGTCTCGGATCTGGATGTTGCGCTGTAGCCCCGAATACTGCCGACACGTGCATGGACGCCTATGAACGCCACACCGCTATCCTCTGGACTGGACGGTTCGCGTATGAGACTCGTTTCCAGTTTCATTGTGAGTTTGCAGTCCAATCGGGCTGTACGCATTCGCGGCGGGGTTGATGGCGGTCCTGAAAGAGTCTGGAAAGGCGAGAGGACGACGAACACGCCTAGGCGACCGGCATTTTCATTTTCCTCTCCACAAAATCAATATGCGACCCTGATCCAGACAAACTCCGCCACTTTAGCGCCATTCCCGTTTTAGAAGCACATCAAGCGCTATGATAGGCGCTCAAGGCTGCGTCTGCCTGCAAAGGACAGTCGTCTTCCCTACGCTCTCAATCTCATCTCTTGCATGCTTCTGCGGTCAAAGATGAGGAGGTGGATCCCCTTCTTAGCCCGCGTATGCGACGATTAACTTTCACCGCCTCGATTGGAAGGTTTGCCATCGATCTACACTCCTACACAAGTCCGCCCTTGCCCCGCACGATTTGTGGTCGTTCTCAATCTCACAAGCTTAAGATCAGAATGTATTCCGTATGTTCCTGAGACTCGGAGTCCTTCAAGCTCTCGAATTGCACTAAACCAATGTTTTTTCTGCTGGGTGCCATCCCCGCTTTTTCTGGACAGGAGTACACTGGTAAACACGCCCCGCTGGCATATTGGCATTCCTTGCGTCTTCGGGTCATCAACCGTGATGACGGAAAGTAGCCTCCGACTATCGAGGCGTTTATCAGGGTGTGTTTGTCCCCAACATGTGTCCGGAGCTTACTTCCATGTGTGCAATCCAGCTATTCTCGTGCAACTCTATCATGCCAGAACAATTGAGTTCCCCGCACGAAGACGGACTTTGCGGATGCTTCTTCGCGCCCACAGCCATCTGCACATCCTGTCTTCTATCCCCACGCTGGTTCCATGACATCGGGCCCCTGTTGTTGCTTTGTGAATATCGTCACCATGTTTCCGCCGTCAACGCGGACCGACCGGGCCCATGCTGACTTGAGACCATCCGGAGCTCTGAATAAGTCGAGTGCACTCTTCAACACCATTCGAGGAATAAAGGATCTACGTTCTTGGCAGGTACAATTTACTGCGTAAGAAAATGAGTCTGCGCTCGTGGAGTACGTCTACTGGTGCGGCCCTTCAAAATTACCCGTGGTGTTCACTGAAGGTCCGGGGACGCTCATTAACATCGGTGTTCGCGGTCAGCTTTCGCTGCTGGGCTAAAACGCTTCGCTCTGAGCGGTGAAGAATTGTACGGGCCGTCCCTAACGAACGATGCGGCGGACGTGGCTATAGTGCGGTGCGTTCGCGTAGAATGGTATAATCTATGTGTAGCCTCAAGTGTCAACATGCTTTGTATTCGTGCTCGTCGTATGACACCTCCACTAAGATATGATTTATTCAATGGTATCTCATACGCGTATCTTGTCTCAAGCTCTCTCATCTGTGTTCTCTCTCGCATTCTACGGTAATTCGTCCCGACGATAATTGACCGACGCATAGGCTGCGGAACTCCGCACCGCTCTGGGTTCGCTCGGGACCGAGGTGTAGACACAGCGGTTCGGTGCATGCAGGGCACCAGCTCAGCGACACCTACCGCCGTACGCGCAGAACCCGGTGTGCTGATCCCCAGCCCGCAGGGTGATCGGCGGGTGTTCCAGGCTCGAGGCTCGAAGTCCGTGATCGATGCCTAGCGCACCGTCGGCGTCCATGCCGCTCTCTGAATTCCCGTTTGTTTGGTCGTCCTCTTAGTCGAATTCCCGTTTGTTTGGTTGCCCCCTGCTTCGAATTCCCGTTTGTTTGGCCACCCCCTCGCTCGAATTCCCGTTTGTTTGGTCTTTCTCCTCATCGCCCCGCGTCTTGAGCTGCCTTGACCCCACCCGACGTTCCTCGCCCACAGTTCTGTCAGGTACGCCGTAATTACCCCCTGGGGTCCCGCTTGTTCCTAATTACAACTCATGTTTTCCTGCACGAAAGTCGGCTGGGGTCGGGGAGTTCACGGCTTAATCTTAGCGATGTTGGCACCGACGAGGCTCGACCTGAAGACGGTTCCATTAGCGGACATATTGCGTGCGCGTATTACTACGCGTACGCGCAGATAACACCATTGTCCAACCGCCTTGCGAGCCTGAGCATTACCATTACCATTACTTAGAAGCGTGCCTTATTGCGAAGTCAAGAAGTCAAGAAGTATCCCCCGCATAAGCCCTCATACGATGGCCAGTGGGGAAGCCATATGCTCCAGGTCGGTCGTTAATTTCTCCAGGAATATCCGGTGATTTAGGACGATGCGTCGGGCGACGCTTGCCCGCCGCGCGGCCGTCATTTCTGAGCCCGCGATTTCCTGCTTTTTCGTTGGTTCATGTGCAACAACAAGAAAAAGCTTACCGATCATGCTCTGACAGTCAACCTCGTCGGCCTCGACATCATCGTTTTGGGTCCGCCACGGGCACGGCAGGAATACACGCCCCAGACCCCGGCTGGTGCCTCCGAGTCGCCGAGTGCGTCACAGCGACTTGCGCGCCGAGCAGCCGTCCGAGGCACTGCGCTTTTTTCTGAGAAGGTCCTGTAACACACCTTCTGGCCTCTGGGCATAATGAAGAAGGAGAAGATGAGAAGCGTACGACCCCAAGGGACACCCCGCAGCTCGATGATGGGCCATGTCGGGCCATTCCACAGCTCCCCGCCTTCCCCAGAGATCCCCAGAGAGAAGACTTGCCTTGCATTGATGGGACCACCGGATCTTGTTGAGCATTTCTGAGAGGCCGGGCAGGCTGAAAAGACTGAGCGCGACACAGTCTCGGCCCCGCCAAACCTTAAATCATTGTAAGCGCCCATGCTCCAGTGCAATGCACTCCCTGCTCGAGCTGAGGGGACCGGGTCAACGCTGGTCACACTGGCATCCACAACTACGCTGCTTTGTTCATGCTCAGGATGGCGATTGCGAGGGCGATCACAACTCGATCCACTGATCCACTGCGCTGTTCCGTCGGGATCCAAGAGGTAAAGGGCAGCATCTGTGGCATTATCATGTGAGCCCTACGGGGATCATAAGCAGGTACGCGGACTCACTCACGATCTTAGCAGTCGCCCAACAAGCCTAACATACATATACATACAACATTCATATGATTACCGGTGCGTTTCAAGAAATTAGAACCCGTGCTCCTCCTCCATCTTCTGCTTCTCGTAACATTGCAGCGTCACGCTCGCCAGGAACCCGGGGATGCACTGCTCCTGCTCCACCCAGTAGCGCATGAGCTGCGGGAGCTCCTCGGGCCCGCCCTCACCCTGCGCGACGAGCTGCATCGTCATGCCCTCGCTGGCGCTGGTGGGCTGGAAGACGAAGGCGGCGTTCAGGTCGAACTGCGACGTGACGCGCACCTGGCCGTTCGGGTAGAACGCCAGCTTAACGCCGAGGATCGACGCGATGGCTTGCTTGAACTCGTCCGTCTTGGCTGTGAAGACCTGTAGTGGCAACGAGTTTAGTCACGCCAACTCACATCATACGGGTCGGACGTACCTGCTTCAGTCGTAAGAGCCGCTTCTCCTTCTGCTTCAGCTCATCCTCCAGCTCGGCCCTCTCCTTCTGTGCCACTTCTAGACTTTCACGTGGAACCAACTCTTGCCCGCCGGCATGCCCAGCAACTACGCCCTGCTCCTCTAGCTCCTTCAGCCGGTTCAAGAGCGCTTCGTTCTCGCCCTTCAGCCGATCCATGGCCGCTTGACTGAGGTCTGCCCATTGTTGCGCTGGGTTGTCGCGCATCGACAGCACGCGCACGCCTGGAGGCACGTGCCTTCCGCCGCCGATCTCTCCTTGAAGCTCGAAGAGGGTCTGCTCGAGCTCGTCGATCCTCTCTAGATGCTTGTCAACCTCTGCTTGCGCTTCCAGGAGAGCTGGGTGACTGTGAGAGAGACGAAGCACGCTACAGTAAAGACAGCCTACCTCTCTGAACCTCATCTCTGCCGTTTTTTGCCTCCTCTAGTTCGTCCAGGAGTTCCTGTCGAGGCAGCCCGCCTGCGATAGTAGACGGGTCACCACCCAGATCCTCCAGCTTCTTCTCCATCTCTTCCATGGCACTTCGATAGTCTGCGACTAGAGATTCTAGATGCTGCACACGCTTGGAGGTCATTTGTTCGACTTTGACTCCTTCCTGCGATGCCTCTTCGGCGGTGAAGCTTGCCTATGCAGGAAGACAACAAAGAACATGCTAGGCGTTAGTCCCTTTGTACCCCTCGAGAAAAGGGATCCCACGCCACCCACCACCATGGCTTTGAGGAAATTGACCTCCCGCTCGGCCAGCTCCGCTCTATGCTCGTATCGGACCGACTTGTCTCTGAGAGAATCACGCTCTGCCTGTGCCTTGGCAGTCGCCTCCTGAGCTTCTTGAACACTCTGCTCTGCCTCGCTGAGTTCGTGCTCGCGGCGGCGCAACAACGCAACGTTGGCACCATGTTCTTCGAGAAGTTTGGCATAAGTCAAGCGCAGGGCGGAGAGATCCCGAGTAACGGATATTGGCGTATGGGAGGGATCCATGGATCGCGAAGCCCTGTAGATACAACATTTATATGTCTCTTGAGCTGAGAGTCAAGTTTGACATACCATTCCTCCCTTTCTTTTCGCGCGGCAGCAAGCTCTCCCTCTAGCCGCGCCACTTTCTCGTGAAGCTCGTCGACGTCCCTTACTCTTCGCTCTAAATCCCTCTTCTGTTCTCTCAGAACCTCGATAGTCTCATGGCGCTGCTTCAGGATAGCGATTTCGGAGTGCATCCGAGCGTTATCAGCTTCTACAGTCCGCAAGTAGTCCGCTTGACGGTGTAACTCCTCTCGTACCACCGACCAGTTCTCGTCGTCCATAAGCGTTGTGCGCGAAACATCTTGAGCGGAAGAAAGCTCATCAAATTGGCGTTGTAGGTTGTCGAACTCTTCGGCGCGCTGTCGTGAGACAAGATTCATTTCAGCCAGCTCGTCTTGAACGAGCTTAAGTTGCGCCGTTAGAGTACCGATCTCCGACTTTTGTGCCGCAATGGTGTGATTCGACCTACGCGAGAATTCGGTGTGAGCATCTTCGAGGTCAGCGTGCTCTTCGCGCAGAGACATGTAGGAATTTCGGAGTGCTCGTATGTCACTGTCGGCTTTTCGCTATACAACAGAAGCTACTTCAAGTCTATGAACACGTTGGGAGTGCATGAAGGAGACGTACCTTCTCCTCGTCCCGTTCAGACCGTTCGCGTTCTTTCTCTTCTCTCTCCTCCTTCTCACGCTCAGCCAAATACCTTCTGTCATTCTCCAACCTTTCAATGATTGCATCTTTCTCGCGCAGCTTAGTCTCGAGCTCGGTCTTGGCACTTTGTGCGGAAAGGAGCTGCCTTTCGAGAGAGGCCTGTGCCATCTGCGACGTAAATGCCTGTGTTCTCTGCTTCCGCTTGACAGTCGACAACTGTGGATCTGTGATGTTCAGGCCATGAGCATGAGCATGAAAACACATGGACGCGACCCGAACCTCGTTCTAGCTCTGCCGCCAACGATGTGCGTTTTGTCGCGGTGGACGCCCTCAAAGACGATGGTGGCAGCCGACTCGTCGACGCCATTGGCGTCTTGTAGGACTTCTCCATGTCGAGCACGTCGTCAAGAACGATGAAGATGGTCGTGGCCCACGAACACGCTTGCGCGCCGAGCGTTTACACGCGGCGCGGTCTCGACGCATAGACGCTGGCAGCAACTTTCTTGACGGCCACCATCCTCTCGACAACTCCATTGCATTCTTGTGATAATGTCAGACGACGAGTTCTCAGATTTGACAGAAATTGACGACGAAGAGGATATTCCTCTCTCCCAGTCGCGCTCAAGTTCCAAGAGGGGCGATGGCGATACCTATAGAATCCGTGGCGCACTGGATGCACCTCGTGCAACAAGTTACACTACAGAGGGTTTATACGGTATGCTGGGCTCGTGAATGTGACAATTGTATATGCATCTGATTGATGTACTCAGCAATGCTTGCGCAAGATGATATCAATCTGGAGGCAGATTACCAGCGAGGTAAGTTTGTCACCGAGTTGCCGCACTAGAATACTCATGTCGTCCATAGACATCGTCTGGCACACGACCAAGCAGACAGGTATGTCGTATATACTCCACGTGAAAGAAGCTATCTCGAATCACTCTCGCCACAGGCCTTATAGACTCCATCTTCAAGAATTTCTACGTCCCGCCTGTCATTTTTGGTACGTCTGCAAACGGTGGGTCAGGGGTTGCGCTAACACCCCCATAGCCGTTACAAATGAGGATGGATTTGAGAAACGAGTATGCATAGACGGAAAGCAGCGGTTGACGTCGATTTGGAAGTACGTCCATAGGCAAATTATCCTTGTTCATCACTCACATCTTCTCGTATTGTACTGGTTGGCAGTTTCATGCAAGGCAAAGTGAGCATATTGTATGACTTCCATATGCTGCGATACTCACCGTCTTCTTAGATACCCTGTAAGTACGCTGTCTTCCCTCCGTGCCTTTCCTAATTGACTCCGCTCGCAGTCAAGGATTCGTAAGTCCCTTGCCTTTTTCAGCCACAAACGAAATTTTGATCTCTGTACTCTAGGTTATCCGGGGAGAAGTTCTACTATAAAGACGACGAAACACAGGCCGAAAAGGGCAAACATAAGATATTGCCGGAGAGGTACCGCAGAATGTTCAGGACGAAGCAGATCGTGGGTTGATTTGTATCATTGTCCTGAAACTCACTGACCGCCTTCTCAGGTCTGTGTCGAGTATAACCATCTTAACCCCGACAGCGAACGGGAGATTTTCCAGGTAAGCTTAGTATCCGACCGTATATAAATTGCTTTCAGTCTAACTATCGGTCTAGCGTGTCCAATTGGGTGTGGCTTTGAATGCAGCAGGTGAGCTTCGCTGACCATATATACAAAGCGCGTTGTGTACTAACGATGCTACAGAGAAACTGCAGGCCATTCATGGCCCTACCAGCATCTTCATCCGCGAAATTCTTGCGGACTTCGTACACGAGGGCCTCGAGACGTCGCTCGAATGGGATACCTCACGCGCAAACGACTTCCGTTGCGTCGCCACCGCTGTTAATTTGATCGAGAAGTGGCCTTGCAAGGTCGCGTCGATGCCCGCACTCACCAAATGGCTCCAAACGCAGACAGATGAGCTCGAGCCCGCCTTCAAGGAGCGAATCCGGGCCACATTCAAGATCTTCGCCGTGATGGCCAAGCTGCCCGAATACCAGACCGGCTTCCGGATCGAGGACACGAAGACGCGGCGCGGCGAGAAATACGTCAAAGTCGCCCCGGCCGAGTTCATCTGCATCACGCTACTGATCGACCAGCACAAGAAGCACCTGACGCTGAAACAGCTGTCGGAAGCGATCCAGCTCATGCGCAAGGACGTCCGTGGGCGCGAGCAGGACATCCGCACGAACAGCCGTGTCTTCAACCACATGCTCAAGTTTATCAAGGAGCTGAAGGCGTCGAAGCTACATGCCGATGACGCGAAGGCCGCAACAGTCGCGGGTATAGATCTCTACAAGCGCAAGATAGAGATCAAGAGTGGTAAAGAGGCCATCCCGCCCTCGCCCACCACGAAGAAGCGTAAATCGCGGGAGAGCGACGACGACGACGACGATTACGTCGAAGCCCGTAAACCCTCGACATCTGCTAAGAAGCCGGCAACCCGGGCGACGAAAACAACTTCAGTATCTAGCAAGGCTTCTGTTACCGCTCCTCTACCCGTGCCTTCGCCTGCCCCCTCTCAGCACTCGCTCTCGCAAGCATCCACGTCTCGTGCTCCCCCTCCGCCCCCTTCTCAGTCACCAGCGCCTTTCCATCTCCCTTCCCAACTTCCTCCACCCCAGATGCCCCAGATGCATCCTGACAGACTGGCTGCCATAAGATCTGCCAGAGCAACAGCCAGCTCCCCCAGACCCTTTGATCCCCAAGCAGTGGGGCTCCCCAGCAGACCATCATGGGGGTCTAATCAGAGTCAGACATCCTTTTATCCCCCAGCCCCTCCGAGAGGCCCCAACCCAGATAGTCTAAGCCAGTCTCTCATGTCCAGAATGAATATGTCTTATACTGTTCCTGGCCCTAATGGCTATTCACAGCCGAGACCTGAGCCATATGACCCTCAGAGGCCTACTGAGCCTATGCAGGATAACTTGAATAGAGGAAAAGGTGTGAATCAGTGGGGACAGAGATGACACTGAGGTGTTTCTTGTGAGTATCATCACAGAGGCAGAATGTTATCTGGGAATTAATGTGAATCATCCTCTTTCACAGGAACCAGGCCAATGAATGTCAGATCTTGTATGTTGATATGTGTTATGAGCTGTAGGACACCTTATGTTCAAAATGCCAATAATGTTCACTCAGAAGATGGTCACATCCTAGTGGGCCCAACTCAGACAAACTTTGTGTCATGACAAGATAACTTTTGAACAGGATCCCATGAACCCAGAGATATAAGCGTACATCAATTATACAATTACAATCTATAAATATAACCCAAATTCCACTCGGTCTATGTCTACAGCAGATATCTAAAGTGGGGATGTCTAAGGAGAAGTATCAGGATCCACACCAGAAAAGACTGACGGCCGGAAACATACCTGTCCCCCAGATCCCCAAGATCTTCACCCAACATGTTCTCCGTCCTCGCGACCTTCCGCCCCGCAGCACGGTCGCGCGCGTTGTTGTCCGTGCGGTAGCTCCACCAGACGACGGCGCCCGCAACGAGGGCGAGGACGTAGCAGCCCATGTTGATGGCGTGCCCTTGTATGTATCGCGGCGCCCACTCCGCGCGGTAGATCTGCCCCGCGACGATGCCGCCAGCGTTGCCGAGCGAGAAGATGAAGCCCGTGGCGGCGGCGCGTTTGTTCGAGCCCGCGACATTGGACGTGAGCCAGGCCCACATGACGGAGATTGGGATGAACCTAGATAAGGGGGAGCAGTCGTGGTCAGCGTGTGATGCGGGGTGTGAGGCACAGGCACGTACATGAACATGATGAAGAAGAACATGACGTAGCGCACGACGAGGTTCTTGACCGCCATGAGGATGATGAGCGCGATCATCGTCACCGCGCAGCCCACCGTGTAGTGTATGAAGCGGTGCCCGAAGCGGTCGAGCGTCCAACCAGCGATGAGCACGACGATGAAGCCGAGGCCGTAGGGTGGGACCGCCATGAGCGTCGCGCTGACGCCCTTGTAGCCGAGACCGGTGACGACGCTAGGCAACGAAAGGATGACGCTGTAGACGGGAATGTACGTCGTGAGGAACATGATCGCCCAAGCGTATGTCCGCCAGTCGGTGAAGGCGGTCTTGATCTGGCGGCCAGAGAAGCCTTCGTTCGCGCGCGCGGCGCGATCGGCCTCGTTGGCACGGATGACGATCTCGCGTTCGGTGGGCGTGAGGAAAGACGCGGTCGAGGGGTTGGAGGTCATGAAGATGAAGGCGACGAGGCCGAATCCGGCAGTGATGCAGCCTTCGACGATGAAAATCCACCTGAGGTACATTGTGAGCTAGACAGCGACTCGTTTTTCGGTTGTACTTACCGCCATCCCGCGATGCCGTGTGTCCCATCCAAATTATGTATTGCCGTCGCAAGAAGACCACCGAACGCGCCCGTCAGCTATTTGGCACATATTAGGCTTATGGGCGGGTTAAACATGTCAATGACTTACTGAAACAGACGAGTATAGAATGGCAAAGCGTCGACCTTGCATAGGCCGAGGATACCAGGATCCAACTGTACACAGTTAGTCTTGTGGAAAACCCGAGGCTAAGAGAACTTACTCCAGAAGACTAGACCGGGAAGGAAGCCCGCCTCTGTAAAACCGAGGAAGAAACGCGCCGCCGCAAGACCAGGCGAATTTTGGACGAGCGACAGGAGGGCGCAAACAAGACCCCAAAGGACCTGTGATACATACACGCGTATTAGACGGATTCTCTTTCAGAAGAACTGAGAGCGTACCGTCATGAAAGGGATATACCATCGCGGACTTGTCCTTTTGATGATGATATTCGAAGGCGTTTCGAAGGCGACATACCCCGCGAAGAAAATTGATAGTGCCAGATTATACTGACTGTCGGTCAGGCCCAGGTCCTTGTACATACCAAGGACCTTTGCGTTTCCAATGTTGGCTCTGCACGAACGTGTTCAATTAAATAGGTTGCACGATGGATTCCAACGAACTTACCGATCGATATAAGACGCGAGATAGAGCATGCAAGAAAGAGGCATAATGCGCATGTCCACTTTGCGCCATGTCTTCTTCACTAGCTCCTCATCGTACTCATGGTATGGCGGCACCTCCCCGACGGACGTCTTCTCGATGGACTTCTCGGACGTCGAGGCTCTCTCCAAATCGGTAGAGGCAGTCATGTTAGTGGCGCAGGAAGTGCCTGAAGATCTTCAGTGGACTGAACGGGGAAGGGGGCAACGAGGAAGGGTGTCCGGACATTGTGCTCTTCCTTTTCATCGATATTTGTACCGCGTCCGACGACGAGCTCGCATGTCGCAACGCCAACTCACGATGCCGCCATCTTCCTCCACTAGCCTCACGTGTGGTGGCCAGCATTGGCTCTTGGCGGCGGTCGCGATCGGAGTTGCAAAGGCGTGAACTGTGGGTGAATAAATTAGCGGCGGAGAGTAGAGGGCAAAAGACGAAAATTGATTGGATGGTTGACTCGGTGAGTAGAGCGAGTCACGGACGCGCGCATGCGATTGGGCGAGAGCGGCAGCGTCAGAATGTCACGAAATGACGACAGACGCAGAGGAAAGGCGAGCGGGCGGGGAGTCAGGAACGCGGTGGTAAATCAAAAATGCTAACGAGTTGAAGAGCAGTTGGCGAGGACGGTCGGGGCACAGAGAAACGACAATTCAGCAGAAATGACGGGAATGGTGGAATAATCGTGGAATAGGTACTATTTGCCAGGCACCGATCCGAGTCATGAAGCAACATAATAGTGGATGTCGAGACATACAGTCGAGAAAAAGATCGTGCTACGGAATTAGACCGTAGACGACAGAGATAGAGTACGAGATAGAGGGGAATACTTCCAGATTTCGCTTTAGAAATACACATTAAGATTGACGTCGCTGATATTTAGCCGACTTTCCATGCCCAGAACGGACCTGCGGACAGCATCAGAACCGTAGAAGCCAACGTAAGAGTCTACGACTCACCCAGAGGGTCCATCCTTTCGTGCTGAGCACCAGTCCACATACCGAGGATCCCCATGCCCGATGTGGCTTCGCCGATCTGAATACCTTCGGTCACCCACTCTGCGGAGCTCGCATCCTCGATGCACGAATACTGTCAAGATGATTAGTCTATGATTACAGAAGACCAGATGACTTTGACACTTACCAGCGACCACCGAATATTACCGTCAGCAATCATACCAATCGTACCACGAATCTTGCGCACGCTGGCACTCCCTGCAGGCCCCGCCGTCTCACCTATAACGTTAATATTGGGTCTGTGGGCATATTCTGGAATTGGACAAGGGGAGAAGGAGTCGATACGGAGACGCATGGGAATGATGCGCACGGCTTCCTGTAGGTTAGGGTCGTTAAACTGACGAGCCAGCTAAAGCCAATGTGAGCACGCTTGAATCAAGGAGAGAGATAATCAAGACTGACGTTGTGCACTGATGAAAGAGGGATATCAGTGGATATTCTGTGAAACCAAGGAAAGGTACTCACGAATGAGGTCGCGATAGTCTAGCCAACAGACACATCGCCTACAAGACATAAAATTAGTCAGTCTCAGTCGAAAGATCCATCAATGAAGAGACGTACTTCCAATCACCCTCCACACCCGCCCAATCCCATCCGTCTACGCCTTCAACCTCCGTCCCTGTACTCATACTCTCCCCGCTCCCACTACCATCGCTCCCCGCCGGCGACGGACTTCGGCCTCTTTCATTCGCCAATCCCGCGCCCACGGCCTTCGGCGCGCTCCCCCTCCTCAGTCCATCCAGCCACACGAGCCCGGCGAGCGCCTCAGGCCGGACCGCTTCGCGCAAGTTCGCCTCGACGACGATACGCACACCAGCGAGGTACGTCCAGTCGGCGCGTAGTTCGTTCTGAGCGGGAAGGGGCGGTGGCGGGAAGGGTTCTGGGGGAAATTGGAGGATTACGTTATGCGCGTGCTCGTGGTCATGGTCATGGTCGTCCTCGTGATCATGCTCGTCGTTCAGGTCGCCTTCGCCCATCGGCAAGAACTCCATCTCCACCTCCTCCTCCTCGTCTTCGAAAAGATTTCCATCCTCGTCGTCGTCGTCGCGATTCGGGTGTCCCGCGTCGTGGTCGGCGAAAATCTCGAGAATCGGGCTGAGGAAGTCGAGCTCGCTCCCCGCGTCGCGCATCTTGAGCTTGGACGACGCAGGGAGGAGGTACGGGCCCCAGTGGCGCTCGCGCGATAGGTACTGCATGTTGTACACGCGCATGCGCGCCAGCCGCCGCGCGCGCCGCCGTTGCGCAAGGACCGTCATCGGGAGTTTGGCGTTGCGTGGCAGCGGGTCCTCGTACGGCTCGTTCGCGTTGTCGTCGTTGTCGCCGTCGCCGTCGTACGAGGGGGTAGCGTCACGCTCGGGAGGCGGCTCTGTGGCGGAGGCGTAGGTCAGCGTCGTGCCGATCACACCTGGTTCTGCGACTACTTCAGTAGATGCTGGTAGAGCGTCCTCCGGGTCTTCCTCAGGCTCCAAAGTGCTTTCTGCGTCGTTTCCACTGCTGCTTCCACTGCCGCTAGCTTCCCCCTCAGTCGGATCCACTGCAGACTCCGTTGCTCGCTCCTTTCCCTTTCCCTTCCCTTTGTCACTTGCTTTCACTTCCTCCTCCGGCTGAGGCACGGGGATAAAGCCTGTGAAGGCTAACATACGCGAGAATGCCTGCATCTCCCGGTTTTCTACCTCGTCGTCCCATAAACCATGTATACCACCAGGTAGATCTCGTCCAGAAATCCGCATCGTCAGCTCGGGCGGGTAGCCATGGACAGTGGCTTGTTCTAGCCACCGTATGTTCTTCGCAGTGTTATAGCCAAAAGCAATTGTCCGTGGTTCTGAGGATAGCGCAGACGACTGGCCCGCGGTGCTTCTTCCAGCTGTGGCCTGTGTGCATACCGCAGGTGATGGGGGGAAGATTGGGAGCTGACGGGGCGTGGTGCTGGTGCTGGTGCCGGAGCCCTCGGAATCTCCCAGGAACGAGATGACGACGGTAGGTGGGCTCGGCAGCGCGGTGCGCACAGTGTCGACAAGCGCCTCCATCGCGCGTGCGTTGTCTGCGGGCGACACGATACGCTCATCTTGGAGAACCTGCCGCTGCGCGTCGGGTGGCGGTGCCGCCACACGTTCAAAATAGCGCAGAGCCCATACACGCTCGCAAAACGCCTTACACCAGTCGAACAATTTCTCCTCAAAAGGCGCCTCGTGCTCGTTTCCAGCGTCCCCCGCGGCATCGTAGTCGGAGCGGTAGGGCTTGTATGGGTCAGTGTGGTCGGCCTTGTCCGCCATGCGTGGGTCATCAAATGTGGTGAGGAAGATTTCGCGCCAGAGATGATGGTCGGGTGCGCCGTAGATAAGTTCGCGCATCGTGTGGCATGTTTGCGCGATTGCGGCTACTGAGACGGGAGATAGAGCAGCGGCATAGGTAATAATGTGCTCGATGAGTTCATTAGGAAGGTTGACGAATGGCGAGGATGTTGAGGTATTAGTACGCTGCATAAGACTTTCGTCGAATTCAGCCATTGTACATGGAAGTGGGTTGCAGAAGATACGAGTTCTGGATTGCGATGCGCAGATCAGTAAGCTTGCAAACCCCATTAGGCATACATAGCGCTGAACGACAAAGCGCTGAGAGCAACGAGCTCTCGAGACAGACAATGTCGACAGCCATGGCGACCGTAAATGAAACACTCACGAGAGGTATAGATATCCAGCACAGCAAGACACTGCTTCAAGAGGGCGCTGTGGTCGTCCGAGCGCAATGCGGGGCTTCAATCGGTGTTTTCAATGCCCTATAATAATAGTAATTTGCCGTAGCAAGTCTAGACCCACCATGCAGGCGGTGTATGAGTGGCTGGGAACCAGGATTCAATACGCTGGCTTACCGTGGCAGGTGGTAGGAGACAAGGATAGGTGAGTGTAGAGACGCCCAGAGGCCTCGAGTATATAACTTGGATGACCGCGCCGCTCGATAGCATAAATTTTTGCACAGTTGATTCGCAACTGTTCTATGGTTGACGGAAATGCGGGGTATCATGTCGAAAAGTCATATGAGCTCGTTCCGATGTAGTCCCCAGCTACGTAGCGTTCGTGGAAAGGCGGAACATCGGTGTCCATAGCGGACCTCAGCCGTCTTGCTGGCTTGCGACATTGTCAGGCGACTGGATTCGTAGATGTTACGGCCGAGAGTCTGGCGGAGTGTACATCTCCATAGCTCTGAAGTTATGGTGTATTGAATGTCGAAGGTACGATGCTGGACTGATGCTCGGTGGCATTCTTTGAGGGAATTTCGAGAGATAACAAGATAACTCCGTTAGAAAATAAAATAAACTCTTACTCTGTGCAATACGTATAGCCCTCCTCTTTGGTGGCTGTGATTCTTAGTTCTGTCTGGGTGAAGCCAAATTACGACGAATTTGTATGATCAGTCAAATACCAGTAGTTTGACAGGGAGGTTCAGGCTTCAGACTCGAAATAACTTGGACAGACACAGCGTAACGATACGAGCTCATCTTCAAGTGACATGATGCGGTACACTTGGTATCCACTGCGTGTATTTTTCCTCTCTCATGCCTCATGCTGTACAATATGAGAACTGATCGGTCTCTACAACTTCCCAATCGACATGTGCTGATATCGTTCAGTTGTGCGTTGTCCGGCCGAACCGGTCCGGTTTTGATGCGCCCTCGTCACGTGTTCCCCGACGCGCCCGACATCGGACGCGGCGCGTGCCGTACTACTACGCGTCACGCATTCTGAATAATCTCTGTAACCCGCTTGGACTTCAACGTTCAACGTTCAACTCACAGCTGGCATTGATGTTGCTCAGACGAGGTTGAAGTTGAAGTGTGAGTCTCGTTCACTGTGCTCATACTCCTCAGAGACATTATGATTCCTTCAGCAGGATGCTCCCTTTCAAGCTCGCCATTGTCGGCGCAGGACCGTCTTCGTTCTATGTCGCCTCTCGTATCCTTTCGTTGGTGCCGCCTACGAGCCCTCACTATAATTCGCTGAGGATACATATGTTTGACCGTTTATGGTCACCATACGGCCTTGTCAGATATGGCGTTGCTCCAGATCACCCAGAAGTCAAGGTATGGCGACTCACTTCCATTTGATAGTGGTCTATCCGGCTAACTACTGCAGAACTGTACGCACAAATTTGATACAACTGCCACAGATCCGAGGCTCAAGTTCTTCGGTAATGTCAATATCACAACGGACGACTCGGAGCCCTCGCCTATACCACATTCTACGTCCATCCCCCTCTCGAAGATATTGCCGCACTACACACATCTATTGCTTGCTTCAGGATGCACACGACCAACGTCGCATCCTCTCTTGCCATCCTCTCCGCACGTTATTCCAGCTTTGTCTCTCGTCCATTGGTACACTTCCCACCCCGCATCCATAGGCCATCCCCCGCCTCCTCTCCACAAGACCGAGCACGTCACCGTCGTGGGGAACGGTAACGTAGCCCTGGACGTTGCCAGAATGCTTCTGTCATCTCCGGAGCGGCTCGCGCCGTATGATGTCCCAGCGAGCGTCCTCGGCGTACTCACCCGGTCGAAGGTCCAGCATGTCAGCATCGTGGGCAGACGGGGTCCCGCCCAAGCGGCATTCACGGCCAAGGAACTTCGCGAGATGATGAACTTAGAGGGCACCGCCCTCGTTCCTGTCGATCCTCAAATCATCCAAGAAGCCGAGTCACTTCCGCTCGACCGCTCCCACAAGCGCATCCTCGACATCCTCAAGAAAGGCTCCAAGGAGCCACTCGGCAGCACCAAGCGGACATGGTCCCTCGACTTCTTCCGTTCTCCAACAGGCATCTCTCCCGTGTCGTCCGAGGACGGAGCACCGCTCACACTCAACCTCGCACACACGACACTGTCGCCCACCGGGTCCGCAGTGCCGACGGGTGCATACTCGCAGCAGCCCACGTCACTCGTCGTCACCGCGCTCGGACACACCGCGCCGCCCGGCACACCGTGGCTCGACGCCCGCGCGGGGCACGTGCGCACCGCGGGCCCGCGCGTGCTCGACGCAGACGGGCGCGTCGTGCGCGGTGTGTACGCGAGCGGGTGGGCGGCGCACGGCGCGCGCGGGGTGCTCGCGACGACGATGGTGGACGCCTACGGCGCTGCTGAAAGTATGCTCGGTGATGCCTTTCCCGAGGAATTCAGCCGGGAGGCCGTCCCTGGCATGCCAGGTGGCGGCGAAGGCGCACAGGGAGAGCCGCACGTGGATGTATTGCCACGGGAGGTCAGCGAGGAGGATGCTCCGCCCGAGATCCAGGAGGCGGTGAGGGCGGGGACTGTTACTACCTACAGCGACTGGCGTGAGATAGATGCGGAAGAGGTCCGACGTGGAGAGGAGGTTGGGAAGGAGCGCGAACGTATGAACTGGGACGAAGTCCAAACTTTTCTAGAGAACAGAAAGCGGACTTCGTAAGAGCATATCGCTGTGAAGTACAATGCTGTTTAACGTGCATGTCCCGACGAACTTCTCTCTGAATCTCTTTCCTTCGTAACTGTGATCAGAGGAGGTGCGTATTCGTATGAAAGTCTTGGTACTCATCAGCATACTCCTAAAGAAACGTAGTAGCTTGAGTTACGCCACGCACAAAACTAGTTACATTGACTGGAGTCAACAATGGATCAAAGGGCTGGTCACCCTGAAGCTACATCTAGAAGTACACGCATTGAAATTGATAGATTGGTATGGACCCCCTGTTACATTGAAGACAGTGGTCACCAAAAACCAAAATTTGGTTCATAGTGATCATTGAGATCCTACAAGCATGCGAAGCTCCGCTCAGTACAATTCGTGTATACAAGGACGTAGCTCACAGGTTTGAATTCTCCAGTTTGAGGCCTAAAACAAACAATATCGCGCATCGTTAGCATCAGAGTATACTTTACAATAAGGACAATCTTACTCGAAAAACATTACAGTCCTAGAGTCGTTGGTTATATTGAAGTTATAGCAATGACTACCCCCGCCTAGCGTACGTGAATTTGCGCACACTAGGCCACAGAAAACCGCGACATTCTATAGGGGAAATAGAACTCAGCCACTCAAGCCTTGGTTCAAACTCAAATGAAGCTTACCGGTATCTGGATGTTCTCATGGCCCCATAGCGCGACCGCGCTTTTGAATACTGACGAGAGTAAACAAGTCATCCACTGCCGCAAACATGTGTAAGAACTTAGAAGGCCCACCGACTGCAAAATCATCAGTGTCAAAGAGGCCTACTCGGTACTGCAACCGCTTGAGCTCAGACGCGCCCCAAATTGACTTCCATGTGTCTTCAGGCAACGTGATAAAGCTGCCAGCGGCGCATGTTGTCGTCAGTTCCAAGCCTTGGTATTGTAAGAGACGGTGGCAGCCACGCACTGAAGTTCTACTTGCTGGCTTCTTGGACGCGCCCAGCCAGCCGTTACGCGTGGAATATCGTCCACAGCTTTTTGGATTGCGTCACTCGTTAAACTGACTTTTTGGAACGCCCATTTGGTTCCTGAGCTTGGAGGCTGACGTTGGGTGTTTCCCTGGAAGACATGCCCTGAAAGCCGTTCCACGCTTTTCGAATTACATCGACGATAGCACAAGATCATCAATCGCGGTAAGCGCGGACAGACAACGATATACAGACGGATGGGACTCACACATCATCCATGAAAGCTGCGACGAATAGATGCTGTTAGTCCAACGTCGAAGTAAAGATACGCCACACACTTTGCGTTTTCTTGTGCTGAATTCTGAGCGGCGAATACGAAGAGCTCAGGTCAGCTCTAGTCATGGGGTTGTTGACAATACCACAGACCTGAACAATGGCATTTCGTCTGGACTATTCGCAGTAGTCAGTATCCAGTGACAGGCAATTGGGTCGCTGTCTCCCATCAATTTGTATTCTTCATATTTTCCGTCTGATTTGCACGTACTCAGTCGGGATAGAACGATAAAGCGATACTGGAAAGTACTCACCATCGTTAAGCTGGATATGATGCGCTGTTGCGACGTTCCGGAAAGTGTAGACCCCTGGGGCGTTATCCACGGCTTCGACGAACCAGAGATACAAAGAATCGCTCCTGATGGTCGTCAGTTCACGGGCGCTTGTGAGACAAAGGTGATCTGCAGTGGAGCACGAGTCATCACTGCGCGGATCGACAGAGTACATAGGAGTGGAGATATGAACCTTTATCGATATTGAGTGCGGCATCGGACTTGGAGTCAGTGATGATATCTGTCGAATGCGGTGAGACAAAGGTACGTGTAGGGATATGCAGAGTTGATCTATGTCTCACAGATTCCATTAGTAATTAAACCTGGCCTTGGGCTCTCCGTGGAGGGTCTTGCAGCAGATATCAGGCTGATGGGAGAGCTGCTTTAAGACCGCGTAAAAGATGAGAAGCTAGAGATGCTGACTCCGGTGTCAAAGTAATTTTGCTGGATGTTAGAACACCCTCCGGGCTGGTGTATATGACATAGAAGCCTGACAAAGTGATTAGACGATGCATGATTAAGATATAATACAACTTACTGCCGTCCTCTGGCTGCTCACCGCCATCGGGGAGATCATGGACCGTTGTGATAGAAGCTGGAACGATAAGCTGAGCATCGCACTGGAAGACCGTCAGACATCGGAGACTTACTTCCACGCGCCGGAGTCCTTTGTTTCCTTGTGCCAGACACTACCACCGAGTAATCTAAGTAACCATTTCGAGAAGAAATCTTCCCCTCCCAGATACGGGCAGGATCCTCTGGAAGCTGGGTATAGAATCTGTAATTTCCATGAGACCAGCGTTGCACCGAGAACGGTCCGCGAGTGATGGAGCCGCCGTAGGAGGCAACGAGCTCGAAGTTGGGCCGCAAGGTGTTCGCTGTACTACCTGCAGAACGCCGTAATTCACGACGCATGTACACCACGGGACGACCTGCAGATTGGTTGAAAGCGGCGCAAACACAGTCCACAACAGTGAGTGCTTCACTATCCGACTCTGCGAACATGACATCGTTGACTAGATGCTGAACACGACGAGGACAATATGTACTGACCGGTCCAAGAGAATGCGGAGAGCGTCGTTGCTTCATTAGTTGGCTGGCTGGTCACGAGAGCAGGAAGGCTCCACTGTCCGAATGCCCGTTGCCAGACGTAGTCTGCAGAGTAATTAACAACCTCGCGCTTGTCTTCCTGAACTTGAAAAGAACAAACATATTCTCTGAAAAGAAGCCTTGTATGAACAGCTGTCTACGTGGGAGATGAATAAGGAAACTTACGTTGTCATCTGCCTGATAAAACAGGAAGACAGTCTTGGAGTCCTCTCCAGTCAGTATTGTTGCGAGGGAGGTGCCCATTGCCGGTGCAGTCGCGTTCCGCGACGTGTTAGTAGGCACATTGTCAACATTGACCAAGCCTCTGCCGCCATTCCGATCAATTCTGACCTCAAATAAATTACCGTCGTAGCTTTGGTAAAAGACTGATGCTTGTTGACTGGCTTTGCCAAACTCTCGCTAATTTCGCTGTCAATCAATTCTTACGCAAGCCTTATGACAATAATACATACCCTGTTGGCCGCAATCCTGGATTCTCGGAAACCAGAATCGGCACGAAAGGACAATTTTCTTTCGAGAACGCCAGAGCCGCTCGGTTGGCTGAAGACGACGATGTTTGGCGTGGAGTCTGTTGGCTGAGGATCCATGCAATACACGTCGAACCCGCTAGGAACGGCAGAGATGAAGTTGCCAACAAGCGTGGATGCCATATGAGAGACGAGGAGGGATCTGGATGATAATCAGGGCTGTCCAGTACAAGACGAGGTGAGCTTATGTACGCACACAATCAATGTAGACGTACCCATGGTAGACCTCTATATCACGCGACGTAGGAGACCTCGTCAGAGATCGTCTGGGCCTCTGAAAGAATGTTAGATGTAACTGATAATAAGATATGAAATCAGGTGTGAGATATCGAGCTCTCGTAATGGTACTGAGCATTCAGGCTGTAAGCACGCTCATGAAACAGCGACAGTCAGGACGCCCATTTCCGTTGTGACAGGGGGGTTGGCCCATGAGCGAGCTCGTGCGCAATCACTGCAGAGAGTATTTCAGGTTAGTGCATTCCACATACGATAACATGTGCGTACTTTGAAATCAGTTCAACGTGTTGATTACGTTCATGCACCATGGGATACTGTCATGACACTGCTTGAGCCCGGGCACATCAGGGAAAACCTGCCCTGCTAATTGAGCACTAATGTACCCAAATTATGCTAATTGAGCTGAATTAGCAGTAATTTATCTAAATTAGTGCTAATTGGCTACTAATTGACAACTATTTCACTGCTAATTTAGCAGTAATTTAGATAAATTACTACTAATTCAGTTCAATTAGCCTAATTTAGATACATTAGCACTCAATTATCAAGGCAGGTTTTCCCTGATGCAACTTCGTGACACTATTTTATCTCGATCCACGCCCTGAAGTAACAGAGAACAAAGTCGCCATCTGAGGGTATTGAATGTCAGGCGAATCAAGTTCCCTGTGTACATGAAAGCGGAAGGCAAGAAAAGTGAGATACTTACTTGGACCTCGAAGCGCGCAAATAGTCTCCCCGGCGGCGACGGTGATTGGATGGCAAGATGAGTCCCCACGATACATGCCAATCTCAATCCCTCGAACGCAGCATTGGTAGAGACAACCGTGACGTCGTCATTGAGCTTGGGGAAATGTGGGTGTCGGGAACGGAACGTCATTCTTCTAGCACTCACTGCGTGGGCTAGGAAACGCCTTGTCAAGACCGTTCAACGTTATTTAAGTAAAGTACTATCTCGCTACACTATACACACCGCAGACGGCGCTATGTAGAGGCGCCGGCGAAACCTAGTACAAACGGTGGAAACTATTTAGAGTTTAAGATATGTAAAAATTATTTGTGACAGCTTAAAGTTTGTTTTGAGTTGCGGCCGGGTTTGTCAACCAAATAAGATCAAGTGATCCGGACTCAACTTTGAGTTTAGCTTGGGGACGGCCTGTTCACGGCCGGTTCTCCGGGTGCTGTGGCAAGTGCGTTGATCTGATAGGCCCGGGTGGAAGCGGTGCCTCATTCTTGCTGGCGGCGGCCTTCGGCATTTGCCGACAGCACCCGAAAAACCGGCCGTGAACAGGCCGTCCCCAAGCTAAACTCAAAGTTGAGTCCGGATCACTTGATCTTATTTGGTTGACAAACCCGGCCGCAACTCAAAACAAACTTTAAGCTGTCACAAATAATTTTTACATATCTTAAATTCTAAATAGTTTCCACCGTTTGTACTAGGTTTCGCCGGCGCCTCTACATAGCGCCGTCTGCGGTGACAACTCAAAGCACATTACAGGTCGTTAATCGTCATGATATCCAACCAAATAGCCCTAGACTTTGCTGTTGATCGTCATCGCCAGCTCCGTGGCGTCCGTAGATGAGAAGTTGTCGATATAGATAATATTAGGGTACGTCGTCGACGTGTAGGCACCCGACAGGTTCGAATCGAGTGCGGCGTTCGCCTCGTTCGCAAGGTCGATGATACTCTCGTCGAAGACGATGTCCTCCGCGTCCTGTGTCAAAGTCCACGAAAGGAGGAACAGCTGGGACGTTGGCGACGTGCGGACCGAGCGCATCTTCGTCAGCTGGTCATTAATCATCGTGGTCAGGTTGTCGGTGTCGGCGTAGCTGTTGTAGGCGTTGTATTGGGAATATGTGTAGAAACCCTGTGTTGCGAACGAGCCGAGCGAGATGCCCGAGCCGCTGGGCTGGACGATGACCAGTACGGCGGCCTGGCCGCTACCGATGAACTGATTCAGCGTCATGCTGGTAAGGTCGACGGTAGTCGGGTTCGGGGCGATGAAGAGGTGGTTGATGCCCGTCATCTGCTGGAAGAGGTTGTTCCAGTCCGACTGCGTGAGCGTCCCGTAGCCGCTGTCCGTGTTCAGATCGTGAGAAAGGTTGAGCACGACAAGCTCAGCGTTGCTCGCGGTGAAGGCGTTCAGCTCGCTAATGATCTCCGAGAATGCCTGCCCGTCTGCGCCTTGGAAGCCGATGACGTCGAGGTCAGAGTAATGTCCCGTCTTGAATACACCCGACGCGATGACGGGACGCAGGTCAAAATACCGCGAGCCAAATGTAAGCTGCTGCCCAATGTTCTGCGTCTGTGTGAGCACGTCTTCATCGGTGACAAATCCGGTCTTGCCCTCGATCACGCTCATGCCAGCGTCGTGTGAACCAGGCATGGCGATCGAGCGTAGCTGACGGCCACCGATCGTGCTCAGAGTGCTCTGCATCCAATCCACAGGCGTCCTCCTGATCACACCGCCTGTAAGCACATATATCAGCTATTGTGGTACCAGTGACAGGCGGGAAAGTATGCACCATGTACGCCAGCGAAGGAGAGCGACCAAAGGATAGCCAGAGAGAAGTAGACGATCATTATTGCAAAGAGGAAGGACGCTACTTCGCGGGCGTGAGGATGACTATGGATCGAGGCGCATCTTGTGGCTGGCAGCATGGGTCCCTTAAATACCAGTCAACTGAGACAGGAGGAATGCGTCGTCGAACGGGGGCACGCACGCGCAACAACGCAACATGCGGTCGTCTAGAGTGTGACCATCAAAAAAGAATGCGAAGGCTTGTTGTAGTCGTGCGTTGCACCGGAATAGTACATTGTAGGCCGAAAACGCTTGTTAGTCCGGAAGCGGACGTCTCGCTGGCCTGTAGCAGACCGGTGCGGTGATACCCATATAGCGCGAAGGGACATAAGGGCTGAGTAGAAAGAGAGAGGATGCCTTGTATGTCGACAGCCTCCCGGTGGGAAACTGAGAAGAAGCCGGTGAAAGCCTAACAGATAGTTAGTGTTGTCGTCAGATCAGTGTGATGTATGTGCCGCGCTCACCATAAAATCCGTGTCCAGATCACTCAACCATGGACTATGCGTTGCGTTGGGGTTTTGTTCAACGTTTTGCTACAAAATCGAGAGCGCATTGTCGTCGCACATGGGTTCTCGAGCGAACCAGGGCTTCCCGCCGACTGGCTCTTTTCGCGAGCAATGTGCGAACGCAAACCACATGGCGCCGTTGGGTAATATCATACGCGAAGCTCGTAGCCACTGTTCTTGCATGCTCATATGAGACTGAACGTCCTTCTTGGTAGCGTTCTACTAAGTTGCATCACGGTGCATATTGTGGCATACGCAGTGGTCTGAGATGAGAAGGGTGCAGCATGATGTGCTCTGCGAGACATCTGACCACTTCATCACGCTTGACTGCTTCCGAAAGCATGTGTCTCACAATTGGACGCATGCAGCGAAAGCTTGGACTGGATACAGGGATTGCACATCAATGTATTGACTGTGAAGAACGTGTATATGCCGTGCATCTGCCAAGATGGTGTTTGGAAGTCGTTATTGACATGATTGATCCAAGTCATCATACGTGCATAGGTACGCACCTATCACGTATATACAAGAACGGAGTTGAGAGGGTACTTGGAGGCTTGACGAGGAACAGCGTTCTCCGGAATCGCGAACTGTTAGGAGGATCGGAAAACTAAGAGGTGAGGCCTGAGGTACGATGCGTAATTCTGCGGGACACTACTGGCGATAAGGCTCTTAGAATTAGTTTGATAGGTAGTTAGCTAATCCAATAACTACTTGGATAATGAAATATCTCACAAACAGGCTATAAACAGGAACTTCGGCAACAAAGCCGAATTTCGGTGCCTATGCAGTAACAGTAAGTCGTAGGAGGCATTTCCATACATACGCAGGTATTATGGCTAGCTGGCATGTGCAAGTACTCGCGGTCAAAGTTCCAACACTCGGGACCAAACGTACAAAAGACTTCACTTAACACGCGAAATCCACGCGGAAAATAGCGCCGATCAACATTGTCTTCGCACTACATTGCTCTTTTACCTCCTCTTCGCTCCTCTCCCTCGTATGGAACTTCAAGGTTAATACAAAGATTTCTTGGGTGTACTAGCACGACACGGTGAGCAGTATGCATCATATGACCTGCAGTGTTTCTCATGCTACTCCGTCAGGTTTGATCGCCGCGCTTTGCTTGGTATAATTAGAGCGGAAGACCCCTCGCTTGCCTTATTACAAGCTTGACTTGCTACTCGTATGGTCCGTTCACGAAGTCCACCACCCTACTCTGAGAGGGTTTGGGGGTTGTCGCCCGCCCGAGGTCGCTGGCACGAAAACAAGCGCAATAAGAAACATGCTTCTTCACCTGACGTACGATCAACGACGAGCGTGGTTTCCGAGGACGAAGACCCTAGAGGCAGATCGAAACGAAACAGTCGATACACCGGCGCGTCTTCGGCGAAGGAGGCTCCCAGCTCTGGGCAGGACATTGTGCTACCGGTGGTCTTCGGTACGTATAAACCAATTTGTCCATCTTCGTGTTTCCGAAGACATGACATCCGTGCTACGCGTCATGACCTGATTTCGGAGACACCGAGACGTGTGACTCCTGTTTGCACCTACATTCACGCGTTGTTGACAAGTTGGTAGATGATAGCGACCGAACACCTAAGAGGCCTACCAGGACGCGCAAAGCTGAAGCTTCAACTTCTAGGAGGCCCCGCTCACGGAGCCGTCATGTAGCCGAAGACAAGGATACTTCGCGCAAGCGAGTGAGATCGCTGTCTCGACCCCGTATTGACCCGCGGGTTGACTTAGCCTCGGATCTAGTGACAACACTGAACGCTGCATTCGGCCATGGTGCCGCCTCAAAGCCACCACCTTTGAAGCGGCAGAAGCGGGATATGTCTCGCACTCGCTATGTCGAGACCTCGGACAAGGACGAAGAGGAGTTACAGATCATAGAACCTCCCTTCAGAGCAACCAGTGCAAAGTCGCGTACGAGAGAACGCGAAATGTCTCCTGAAATTCTCATGCTTGACGGTTCATCTTCGACCAGGGCATCTTGCTCTTTCGAACGTAACCCATCCTCTTCATGGCTTGACCCGCAAAAGTCCGCGAAGGATGCAAGAGGACAACGCCTGCAAAATAACAAACGCTACTTCGTTGGTAGACCACCACCGTCCCCACTGTCCTTGCCAGCAGCTCAGGTGTCACATCCCAAACCTCTTGCTCCTATGACTTCGTATGCTGCACGGCTAGTTCCTGGACCTTCGACCGTCGCTAATAGCTCAAAACCTCGTGGGCAAACACAAGCCGTTGGGCCGCCTAAACATGCGAGGAATAAGGCTTCCATTCCGTTTAGGGAGGAGTCCATATCGAGCTTCGATTCGGGCAATTCGCGCTCAGCTGTAGCAGGTCCTTCTACTCAACACCAGCGGCCCGTTCCGGAGCCCATAGCTAGCAAATGTACATCGTCAGTAGTCTCGGGTCGACCGCTAGAACCACCCAAACGAAAACCCGACCCGACAACGGAGAAGCAGTCAGCAACTAATGACAACAAGGAAGTAATCGAGCTTTCGGACTCTGGAGACCAGGGTGCTAGACCCAGGGCCTCACGTCATCACTCTGGCGAGCATCCAACTTCGATCCGTGGGCGACCCGTAGGACCTCCCAAAAGAGATAAGACCGCAAAGATTGCAGCGCAACCTAGGTCAGATTCCATATCAGGTTTCGAATCAGACCACCCCATCGGTCCTCTCTCGAATGCCAAGGTTCTGACTTCTGCGGCCAAACCGGTAGTTTCTCGTTTGCCAACAGGCCCTCCGGCGAAGTTAAAGAAGGCAAAGGGGAAAGAGAAGGAACGATCACAGCCAAGCGGCAGCGGAATGGTGGCTCACCGCCAGTCTAAGCCAGATCGTGAGCGCTCCGTCACACCTGCGGACGAAGCAGACTTTGTCACCGTCGACAGAGTGCAATATGTGCACAGTTACAGTATCTGCCCTAAGACACATCGTGCCATTGGTCCAGATATCATCCCGATCGTCCTTGATGATCCTTTGCCAACTGTCCCACGTGCTAAGACGTCTGGTCGTCCAAGAGGTCGTCCGCGCAAGAATGCTGCACCAGCAAGAGCCGGACCTTCTTATGACATACCCTCACTTCCGCGCTCTGCCACAACCCTTCCAGTAGTTCCACAGGCCGTACAAAGTGCAGGTAATGTCCACTTGAGCTCATCATAATACCAAACTACTACTCACAAGGAACTGACCGCTCTTTGGCTTTTAGGCAGTGCACTAAACGGATTGGCGACTTCTAAACAACTTGATCCAAACGGGACCTCAACTCGTGCTGTCCCCAATACCATTGACGCCGGCGCGGAGGGCTCGGATTGGTATCTGGACATCGCCACTCTGCAATGGAAAAGGAAGGAACCGCTCGTTCCACTAGCCGTTAAGGCTGCACCTCCTGCTCCCTCAATCACCGAACCCTCTTTGGCTGCCACTTCTTCGTCACGGACATTAGCTACGCTGCCCTCGAATAGCGTTACCGACCCGCGCAGTGTCACAAAAGATCACCTGGCATCTGTAACTCGATTCATTGTGGTGCAACCTCAGCTCCAAGGTGCCCGGGTGCATGGCGGTTCTGGTCCTACTCCCCAGGCCCAGTCTGGTCCTCCCTCGCAGGGCACCTTCCAGATTGTCGATCTCCATAACGGTAACGGAGAACCACAGGGCGCGAAATGGGGCACGCCTACGAACACGGCGAGTGGGTCAGCATCTACGACCTCGATTGTTCCGAACCTTCCTACTGTCGATGTCTTGGCACCGACAACACAAGGCGTGTCTCCACTCAACGGAACAGACGTTAATAGTAACAAGCCTACGACTGCAGGGGCCTCAGTGGACAGGCCGAAACTACCAAGGAAAACTACGGCAAGGATGGGTATCACACCTCACTACTCCCCATTCGTCACTCCGCTGGCTGAATTCCAGTGGCGAGACACTCTGTGCCGTGCCATCTCCGCAGAATTGTTACAGGCTCGAGCAATTCCTCGGCGTCCGATGTTTGGAGGTCTTTTGAAAGAGCTGGCGGATCCGAAAAGCGATATGGTGCTGCTACTGCACGAGATTGCAGCGGATATATCCCAGAAGGCCGGTCTCCCCTTTCGGTGCGTTTCCTCCCCCTTTCATGTGGGAGTTCTCTCACTCTGTGCTCGAATAGCACGGACCTTATTGCTGTTGCCAGTGATTCCAACGGTGGACGGTCGCATGGGATTTCTCTGCATTGTACTTGCTCGCCGACTGCTTGCAAAGGTACTGTGTCCTACGGCATCGACGCTACCTCGGAGCTCTATCGTGGGGCAAGATGCATCACAGTCACAGTGCAAATCGTACATGAAGATTGATATCACCATCTAGTCCAATCTTTTCAGCAGCCTTACTACGTAATAACATACATCAAGACAATTTGTCCGGAATGTCTATCCTGAAATCGTGCTCTACTCGTGTATATAAGAGAACGTACGCTCGAATTACTTAGGAGGGTGTAGCATCCTGCGAGATCGTAAAGTTGCTAGAGTCCCCCGACAACTTGAACACCGTGGTACCGTTGACGTTGAAGCCAAGGGTGATGTTAGTCCCCAACGGGTACGGGTTGGTGGTGATGTTACGTGTGTAAGCGAAAAGCCCGAATTGCTCGGAGTCGCTGTCATATCCAGCCTGGAGGTCGAACTCCTGACCTTCGGTGGCGCGTAGCAAGTAACGAACCTCGCCGCGGTCTGTGTTAGGGGCGCTACCGATGGAGGTGAGGAACTCGACATAAACGGTCAGGTTCTGGCCTAGAATTAGAGTACAGAACGGTCAACGCCTAGCTAGGAGTAGCATGGACGTGTCACGCCTCACCTGGGTTGATGTATCCAGGGAAATCCCAGTTGCCCAAGTAGACGAGTGTCGATCTGGTCCTGATCCACGTGTATGGAGTGTCGTTGATGACGAGGAGGCTACCGATTACGGAAGCTTGGGTGAAGCTGAAGAAAAGTGACAGAAGGGCGGAAAACCAAGCGATGGCATTGTACATGAACAGCACTGAAAGCGCACGTAAGTCTTTGACATTCAAGTAACAAATACTTCAATGACTTACTATCTGAGTCACTTGCGTCCCGGTGTTTCAACAAAGACAGTTGACGTGTTCGGGGATGGTTCGAGGATGGAAGAAGTCTACGTGGCTGGAGTTGCGCATAGTTCTCTTTTTATATTTATACATGACAGAGTTTGTCACGGCGTATGCACCCTATGTCATTTCATTTCATGGACTAGTATCGCGAGCAGTCGATGCTCAGGTAGGTAACGCGTACGAAGTGCAAAGACAATTTATGGTTATGCCAAGAACAATGGAGATGTCACATGTAGCTCAAATAGCGGTAGCGGTAGTGATTGGTGCATATCTGGGGCACCGTCCGTATTCCTGGAACATTCAAAGCGGAAATCCTTTTACCCAAGTATTCAGGGCCTCAGCCGGGATCGAATTCCGGAGTGGCTTACGCCACCTATCAAGCGTCTATCAACGGATAGCCGTATCTGGTAAGTTCTCAAGTTGCCTCCGCGCGAGGATCAGCAGAGCAAGTAAGAGCACCTAAACGTGTCCTATCACGACTTCAGCTGTTATCGCGGAGTGCCCATTCCATTCGTTCAAAATGTACATGTTATATTGGAGTATGTGGAATGGACGCGGACAACGCTATGCGGTTAGCTTGGGGCAGCTAGAACTCTGAGGCACCGTTGGGGGCCTATTCCGACGACACTATGCTAAACTCAGGGCTTGCATTCCCGGAGTCACCGAAGACTGTGATTACAAGGGTTTAGTTTGGGTGAGGGCATGGAGAGACGGTGGACTTACGGACGACGGCATAGTCATCATCGGGAGTGACGTCGGGCACAGTGACGAGGACCCAGCCTTGAGCGAGCGGGAATCCTGAAGCAAGTGGGTTATCTGCAAGCATCAAGAATAGGTTAGATCATACCGATATGAATACCGTATTCTGAACACTAACCGGTCTCTAAAGTCTCATCCTTCCTAAGAACGAGTAGACCCACAGGGTCTGTGACCTCCGCAGGCTTGTTAGAGGTATCCCTTTTTGGCGGTGAATTAGCAGAAGTCGAACAAAAGCGTATTATATGTAGACGTACCAGGTAACGTTCTGGGTACTGCCTACTGACCAGACTGAGGATGCAGTGGGCGAAGTAATGGGAGGATCCCAGATGTCTAGAGAAGCACCAACTACGAGGGTGGCAAAAGCAGAGAGTACTGCAAGCTTGCGGAACATGATTTAGCGTAAGTCTGACTGTCTGTGCAAGAGGAAAATACAAGACACACGAAGCCTGCGGTCAATGAGCGAGATGGCCTACCTTATATATGTTCAGTATATACGGTGACCGACCGCCGTCGTGGAGATACGTCCAACGTTAGCGAGGATGAGCTCGTGTCATGAGGGGACGGTGACGGGAGAGACGCATCGCTTGCATGATGAGAAGACCGTCGGTGACCGGATTGACCGCTCACTCGGACTTACTGTATAAGTTCAGCTTTGTTGACTATAGACTCAAGAAATGTGCTAGATATTTCTGGGCGAAACAGGGCTTTGTTATACGCCATATCATATCAAACCTGTTTACATAGTAGACATACTCAAAGTGCTTACTTTCCATTAGCATAAACGACGAGCTCCAAGCAGAGCCCAGAGAATTGCTAGTAAACGCATCGTGGTAAAGGCCTAGATAAATTAACGAAATCAGAGAACTTCTGCTTCGTTGTCATCGGAGTCACGCTTAGGACTTCTTCCTGTGTTCCGACACGGAGTGAACAGGTTTAACTTTTCGTCATTCTCCTCGTTTGCAGAATGGTGGCTTACAAACACACACAGGACATGGCGCGTCGTGGTATCATGGTGTTAATCTGGGTTCAATGACAAATTCGCCGCCATTCTTGACACGCGTGGACGGCACCGATATCCTGTATCGTTTGGGTTCCAAGCGGCGCACTACGTCTCATGTGACGACTGGCTGAAACGTTCGTCGTCGACCGTGACGAATGAGCACACAGTCGCTGTGTTTTCGGTCGACTGAGGCCGCGTTTTCTCCTTTGTTCTATCTAGTCAAACTCAGTTTTGAGTCTCTTGTGAAGCAGTTGAGATAGCTGGTAAGACATACCAGGTTAAGTTATCATTGACTTTCAACGTTATATTGCGGAAAGCCAGTCTCTTTGATACTACTCACACTAAGCAAGGACCTACTACTCCATCCACGTTTCAAAAGCTAAAATTGGAGCTTTCGCGCAAGTATACCGTCGCGGAAATTGTTGCTGCCATAGAAATGATTAGTTTTAAGCTCAAAGGAGCGATGAATAGTTGCGGTAAGCGGTGAGCAATTAGCTTAGTTACATATATAGGTGGGATCGCTTGAGCGAGCTTGTCGTGCTTACACGGCAGTGAAGGTGTCCTTGAGCGCACTACGAGTGATTGTCCCAGCTTTGATAGTAGAAATGACTCTATTCCATAGGGGGCAGCCTGATGGTTCGGTCAGAAGACGGAATGTCAGAGGTATAACGAATGTCACAGCTCGCGTTGACGGGCTAGCGCGCCATGCTTGATGGTATACAGACCGAATACAAATGACCAGCCGTTTATTGTATTAGTATCGTAACTGCCATTGCAACGCATGCTAGCGCGACATATGGCGAAAGACGTTCCCCTAAGAACGGAATCGTTAGAAAATATTCAACCAGGATTTATTGCTGTCATGCTAGCAGCTGAGCGCACCTATCCGTGCAGACATCCAGAATAGCCCCAGGAATCTATGTGATTTATGTCCTCGGTCAGACGTGACCTTCGATATGGATACTAGATGACGCACCCTTGCTTATTTCTGTCAATTAGTCGTGGAAAGACCGCGCGGAGGTATGTGCATGTGCAGATCATCAACAAGATGACCAGTAAGAGTGATTGGAAGTTAAACAGCGCAGACTGAAGAGAAATACATCTCAGTTCTATATGAATACTAAGAGTCTTGCGTACGCACCATCGTTGTCGTCGTGTGCAACAGCAAACACGCCTCGGCGGCAGAATGACACGCGTGGTCGTCCCACGTGGAAACACGTGGCGTCCTGATGAAGGGCGCCAGAGCGCGTCGTCTCGCTCAATAGACCAAATTCGCAGCCCATATTTTTGGGATGACCGAGATGCCCGACGGCGCCATCATTTTCGAGCTGGAGCATGAGTGGAACGGGTCTCACCCTCATCCACAGTGGTAGACGGGCTGGGCACACCATGTGTGCGCCACGCGAAAGAGTGACGCTGGAGCTCGTTAGAACGTTGGCCCCACCAAAAATATGGGCTGCGAATTTGGTCTAATGCTTGGTTTTTCTCGTCCATCATGCACTACACTAGGGAACTGCCGACTCCGTCGGCGTCAACCTTGCTTGCTTTGAGTGAGCTTTATGCTGACTTCATGCAGGCAATAGTTTACGAAAAATCACGATTCAATATTGGGCATTGTCACCTCAGACAGAATGCGTAGCATCACACACCCTACAAGAAAAGGCAACGTACAGATTGCACAGTAAGCTTTGTAACAGAGACGAGACGAAGGCACAGGCTTCCAACATACACAACAAACACCCCCAACCTCACCACCGTACGCACCCACTTATGTTCTCGCCTTGCCGCGGGCTGGTATGTCAAATGCTCTAGCATCACGTCGCCTATGCTACGGGGTGCACGAAGACCATCGCAAGCCGACTGCGTACGGGATGGGCTTTCAGAGCGCGGCGGTATAGGTTGAAAGGTCTTCGAGAGCATACTCTGCGTGGCGTTGAACGCAACTGGAAAGAGATCATTATGATCATACGGGGAACGGAGGGGTCGTGCAACGCGGTGGAAAACCCGGATTACATACTCACGATCATGAAGTGCATGAGGTCCCTTTCAACGTCAAGTTGAAGTTCTGCGGAGAAAGGCACGGCCGCACTCACATTAGTGGTGTTTAGAATTGCACCAATGCCCTGGTATGAATTGTCTAGTACACCCAGGCTGCCTAGATCGAGCAAGTACGTGACTTCAATCTGCTTGCGGTCACCTACAGTCATTGGTCAATGCACCTCGGATTTTTTAACGACCACGCTATGCATGCTTGCCTCGCAGTACGCGCCGCTGGAGCTCGTAGAATACGGGCCATTGATAAATCCGGTACACGTGGGTGCGAGGCAGGACGATGGAACTGACAAAGTATACTCCTTCAAAGCGGGGAGCGGGAGAGGCATACGGGTTAATCTAATCTTAGATCAGGCGCATTAGGCGCTTAGATGGGAGGTGATCTGGACGGGCAATTGTGGGCGGTGAGAGACCTTGTCAAGCAAGGTAACTGTCTCGACCTTGAGACTCGGCTTGCGGCCAACTAGATTGCGCTTGATGCTCTGAATACTTGCAGTTTGATCGGCCATCTAGGTCCCCCAGGCCCAGCCTGTTTCAGCCAACTTCGTGACCTCAAGGCATGGCAAACTTTCGACCATGAAATACGTCCGGGTACAGACTGAAGAACGGTACGATATAGTTAAGGTTTCCTGCGAGGTCAGTATCATCATTTTCAAATACGTTCAGTTGATTTCTGAAGAAGTGGCGAGTAGGTTTTATTGTACAGTGAGTAAGAGTCGTTATGAACTTAACTAGTCCTTCCCCGCTTCCATAGTGTTCAGCTCGATCGTCGGACTCATGCCGTGACACAGCACGCCCCTTTCCTACTCGAAATGTTTCGGCTCGAAGCGTCAGGTCCGGCTAGACTTCGGTAGTCCAACGAATGCGGTAGAGCTTTCTCATCGTCACTGTATACAACACCGTGTCGAAGGAACTCTGACCAGCGTCCAATGCTGCAATCTGGCTGGACTTGTTCCTAGATTCCTTCTCATTGTGTTACAATGCGGTCATTGGCTCTGCAGTGTATAGGCTCCGGCCAACCCGTTTCCCTTTCTGCCAAGCGCTGCTTGGGGGGACGGTTAAGGCTTGTCTCGAGCTCTATCCGTTGAATTGGACTCATTCAAGCATTGGATTCGCTAGGCCTTCAAGACATAAGGAGTCAGTCTGGAAGGACGGGGCCCGATGTAGAGCTTCTGCCAGACCTCCTCGTGCTACGCCTCGACTTCCCGAGGCGAATGAGGTCAAGCTTTGATGAATGTCAGGCTTGCTTTAGACCGGCGGTGCTGCTCTCTGCGAATGCGCTTGGTTTCCCCGTGCCCTATTTCGTTCTCACGATTATCATGCATCTATGCAAGGAACTGTCTGGGTACCTCAAACCCAAGGCACGGACGCCGTTGTATTCTTCGTTGGCGAGGCACGTCGCCGCACTATAGAGAATTCTCTTGGAAAGAACTCCTTATTCAGTCTCGCTGCTCTGCATCAGGCCTTTGCGTCTGACAGATGATGCATCCCGTCTCGTGCGGCAGCGGTCTGCCATCGCAGGATTCCTCTACGACGAAGCGCTCACAAGGTGGCAGACGTACGTCTCAACAATCTCACCTGTCCACGGCTTTGTTGATCAACAGAAAGCCATTTACCTCTTTTCGTGTTTGTAAGTGGCAATTAGATTTAATGATACAGACCGATTCAAGTTCACGAAGTTATTATAGGTGTTCGGTCTCTGTCCAATCCAGTCAAGATGTTTCAGGAACAACTATCGGAACTCAAGGGGTTTCCTTGTGGGCGATGGCATTTGACATACGGCATGCCAAGTTCTGGAGTACAGCGAACGAAGCCCCTTCAATGTCGGCCATCGCGAAGATGCGAAGATATGCATCGGTCCAATCAGCACGAAATGTGGTGGTATCTCTTACCGATGCCCTGTTCGCCGGGTATACCTCACCATTCAACGTATAACAGGCGCTATGCTATCCCATATATCCCGTATCTTGGGGAAGATTCTTGTTGTTCCTTTTTGGCCCACGATGTCGCTCCTCACAACGTCCTCCCTCCCTTCAATCATCGAAAAGGATGACGAAGAGCTCAGTGAGTTTGACACGAGTTGGTCATACCTCAATATGCTCACTCTCAATGTCACCAGACCACGCCGCCACATCGCTCCCCGTGGCTGAATTCGAGGATCCCAACCTCGAGCCAGATGTTGATGAGCAGGGTGAGCCGGATTTCTTATAGCGTTTTGAATCGAATCAACTGAGTCTGCGCCAGAGGATGACTCGCCCTACCCGGAGGTCAGGTCAGCTGTGGCGAATACCGATGACCCTACTATGCCGGTTTCGACTCTCCGTTCATGGGTCATTGGCATTATCTGGGCCATTCTTATCCCTGGCCTGAACCAGTTTCTTTTCTTCCGCTTTCCTTCAATCACAATCAGTGGCGTAAGTGCATGTTTCGTTTGTTGAGAATCCTTTCTCCAGCTGAAGATAATTGTAGATCGTTGCCCAACTACTTTCTTTTCCTGTCGGTCGTTTGTGGGCTCACTTCATGCCCCGTGTAAAAGTTTTCGGGGTCTCACTAAATCCCGGTCCCTTCACCGTCAAAGAACACGTTCTCATCACTGTGATGGCGACAGTAGGGTATCAATCGGCCTATGCAGTGAGTACTCCGGTGTCGACGCGGATAATTGTCTCAAGCCATGACCGCAGACCGACATTGTCGCTGTTCAACGCGTGTATTACAATCAAATATACAGCTTCGGATACCAGTGGATGGTTGTGATGTCTACACAGCTTGTGAGTGCTTCTAGCGCGCCACATCTTATTGACTGATATTCATGTTGAACAGATTGGCTTTTCTATTGGAGGTATCGCGCGTCGTTTTCTTGTATCACCGCCATCCATGATATGGCCCGCGAACCTGGTCACTTGTGCCCTGTTCAATACCCTGCACTCGCAGGAGTACGCGGGTATCGGGAACCATGGAGGCATCTCCCGCGAGAGGTTCTTCCTCATCGCTTTCTTGGGCTCGTTTTTCTGGTACTTCCTTCCAGGTTACCTGTTTCAAGGTAAGCAGTTTCGCGGGAGCAGCGTGAGCTTACTCTGACTGTGATGGATAACTAGCGCTCAGCTATTTCAACTGGGTCTGTTGGATCGCTCCAAGCAACGTTGTGGTTAATCAACTGTTCGGATATACAAGTGGGCTGGGAATGTCGCTGATCACGTTCGACTGGGCCCAAATCGCATATATCGGTTCCCCATTAGCGTCACCTTGGTGGGCGGAGGCAAACGTCGCAGCGGGCTTCGTGGTCTTCTTCTGTCAGCATCCATCACTATCCTCGAAAGGCTGTACTGACGTCTTCACACAGGGATCCTCACTCCGATCTTATACTACACCAACACGTGGTCCGCCAAATACATGCCCATGTCCTCGCGCACGTCGTATGACAACACCGGCAACCCGTACGACGTGTCACTGATTCTCAACGAAGATACCACGCTCAATCTCATGCGGTACGATGGGTACTCGCCGCTCTTCCTGTCTACGACGTTCGCCATGTCGTACGGTCTGAGCTTCGCGTCCATCACAGGTGAGTACTGATGTTGGCGCATCACTATCTATCTGATTAAATGCCCTCCCTCTAGCGACCATCACACATACCTTCCTTTACTTCCGGAAACAGATCATTATTCACGCTCGCCGCTCCTTGTCCGAACAACCTGATATTCATGCTCGTTTGATGTCGAAGTACACGCAAGTACCCGATTCATGGTACGGTGTCATTTTTGGTACGTCAGGAGCCCTCGATTAATGTTCTAAAATCTAACGCTACGATGGCTTCTAGTGTCTATGTTCATCTTCGGATGCATTTCTATCGAACATTGGCATACTCAGATGCCAATTTGGGCATTTATTCTTGCATTGGTATGTGCTCGGGCTAATGTATCGACTAAACTGTTTTACTAACGTGATGCGTTCAGGTTATTGCCTTCGTCTACATCATTCCTATTGGAATGATACAGGCTATCACTAACCAGCAAATCGGACTCAATGTCATCACCGAGCTCGTCATTGGTTACATGCTCCCCGGTCGACCTATTGCCATGATGCTGTTCAAGACCTGGGGCTACATCACGATGACCCAAGCCCTGCAGTTTACATCGGACTTCAAACTGTGTCACTACATGAAGGTCCCGCCACGCGCGATGTTTTGGGGCCAAATCACCGCTACCGTAATCGCGGGGACGGTGCAGCTCGGCGTGCAGTCATGGATGTTCACCAATATCCCGGATATATGCGACCCGAAGCAAAAGGACGGGTTCGTCTGCCCCTCGACCGAGGTCTTCGGCACGGCATCCATCATCTGGGGCGTCATCGGGCCCCAGCGACAGTTCTCGCGCGGGCAGATTTACTATGGGCTGCTGTTTTTCTTCCCCATTGGATTCATTCTGCCTGTACTCGGATTTGCGGCGACGCGGTGGTGGCCGAACTCGTTCATGCGCTACGTGAACTTCCCTGTCATCTTCAACGGCACGGGCCTCATTCCCCCAGCGACGGCAGTCAACTACGTGCCCTGGACCATTGTCGGTTTTATCTTCAACTATGTTATCAGGAAGCATCGCTTCTCCTGGTGGACGAAGTACAACTGTGCGTGCTAGCTCTGTGACTTGTCTCAGCTGTGGTTCGCTGACCCTAACCCCGTAGATGTGTTGTCCGCTGCATTGGACTCCGGCGTCGCGATATCCGCCGTCGTCATTTTCTTCGCGCTGCAATTTCCAAGAGATGGGAACGTTGGCAAGACCACCATCCAGTCGTGGTGGGGTAACACTGTATCTTTCAAGAACGCGGATGGCACGTCGGCGCCCCTCTGGAAACTTCCGGATACTAACCCGCCTTCGTTCTTCGGGTGAGCAGCCTCTTCCGCGATCCGCGATCATCCACTGACGACTTCCGCATAGACCCAAGACTTGGTAGAGCTGTTCCTCTCCAAGCTGAGACTGTAAATAGGAAGGATTACCTCACTTCTATTATGAGCTACCCTCGTTCAGATCATGGTCCTAGAAAGTTCTACGAAATGTGTAGCTTGACGATATGAGCTTAGGAGCCGATGCATTTGGAAGGAATGCCATATGGAAGCTTGGTTGACGAGCACGGAAGGAATTTAGTACATTCTGGCTAGGAATACTCTACTTTACTCAAGACAAGTCATGTACAATATATTACATGGACATTGTGGGGATTATTTGCGCATTCTAAGGTATCGATGGGGTGAAAGGAATAATGGAAACAATGAAAAGTACAACAACATGGTAGAGGCTCGTCAGATCCCGAAAGTAAATGGAGGAAATGAAAGTCCGAAGAACGAAGGCTAGAGTAGACATGTGCCAGTCATGGCTTTATAGAGGAAGAAAAAGGTAAAGATATAGCAGTCTTGTCATAGCAGGGGGTATAGCCGTCGGATTGGGGTATCGTGTCTTGCCTACAAGTTACGGTGCCCTGAGTCCGGCGCGGCCAGTCTTCATTTTGGCTTGCCTACCACAGCGTGGTAAGCCCGAGCGCCGTGCCTGCCGCAACGAGCCAGACCCACCTGCCGGCCGCGAGCTCGTTGAGCCCCACAACGGAGCCCGACGTCCCTGGCGAACCCGCAGCGACCCAGTCGCGCCAAGCGGCGTCGAGCTCGACGACAAAGGCCTGCCCCTCGGGGCTTTGTGAGCCTTCGTCCCCGAACTGGTCCGGGTTAACGACGGGCGTGAGCCACATGTCGCTCGTGAAGTGGGCGAGGGACGAGCCGTTATTCGAACTTGACGAGGAGGAGGGGGCGAAAAGTGCTTGGCGGGCCTGTTCGGCTTGTGGGACGTAGGTATGTGTGCCCCAGAGGAGTGCGAGACGGTAGACAGTGCTGGCAAGGAGCGTTGCGGAGGACGCGTCGTCGAACGTGCTATTGTCGTCTGCGTAATTTCCAAACAATCCATTTGAACGCTGCCAAGACCAGGTGGTCAACACGAGTGCAAAGTGCAGTAAGCAGACAACGTACCATGTGTGGATACATCGCGGCGTGGATCTCGTTTACCCATGACGCGAGGTCGTTCTGCTCGTTCTTCATGTCCTTGGCGAATTGGGACGCAGCAATCGTCCCAAGTACGCGACATATGCCCGCGGCTGCCCAAGCGTTACCTAACAAAATAATGCAAAAATAGTCAGAAATTTGCAACACTCTCACGAGCTTTTCCGAGTACCTGTAGACCAATGCCCCTGGTCCTCCCACTCGCCCATCAATACATGCTTCCAAAGCCCTCCCGCACCCTCATCACGCAGATACTGCCTGTAAAGCCTGATCTGCTCGTAGCTTTGGCTGACCAGCGTTTGATTGTCTGTGAGGACGCCGTAGTACGCCATATATGGCGGGACCATGTACACGAAGTCACTCCACAGCTGGAGCTGCTCGACTCGATGCGAGATCGCACCGTCGCTCGTGTGTGGTACGTCATTAAACAGATACTCGAGCTGATCTTGCGCGGCCCCAGCGTAGTCGAGGTTGTCTTGTGCGCCGCGACCGGTCCAGTTCGCGAGGAGGACGGCTACTCCGACCGACGGCGGATCTCCGGCGGCTGCATTCGCGATGAACGGTTGCGGACCGGAGGTCCCGTTGTTGGACGTCGAACGGTTGGCAACAATCGACTGGGCGATGGAGAACACTTCGTCCAAGGATGAGGGCGGCGAAGATGACGGGGGTGGGAGGGTCAAATCCGGCGTGAGGACAGAGTAGGAAGGAGTATCGAGTTCTGTGAGAGCTTGAGCACGTGTGCCGAGCTCCCAGGACTGTGTAGCGCCTTCCGCGAGCCTCTGCTTGACTGCGTTGAGCTGGTCGGCGGTCAGGTTTTGTGCAGATACGCTGTAAAGAAGAGAAAGGAGAGCATATACGAGGATTCGTCTAGTTTGGGTCATGTTGCAGGGTATAGGGGACTCGAATTCCTACAGCAGCGAGGTTCTCGGAGGCGTTTAAGCGAGCGAGATGCAACACACTGTATGAGAGTCGATGTCTGGTAAGTGTAGTGGTGGTATGAGTGCAAGGAAGGTTTGTACATACGAGTTAGGGTGGTGGCGATTTGTCCCCGCGTGTGTATTCTGGGGTAAGAGGAGTGATGTGCTAGACCGCGGATTGTCGGGAGCGGAATGATATGCCGGCGGTTGCCTTGTACGGTAATCGTCCATGCTTGTGGCCTATTTCGGGCTAGGCAGTGGGACGGAAAATGAAGGGGGTTTGGAAGGTGGTGAAAGAGGTTGAGGAGAGGTAGACTCGAGTTGAACACTACGCCTAACTAATGCGGAAGTGAAATGTGGGTCCATCTTGCGAAGCGGTCATTATTTGTGTGTATTTGTTCATGGCTGCTGAAGGAAATGAACTCTCCAAAGCTTCATACCTGTTAGGGGTCCTCATGGGCTGTCTGGTATGTGGATAAAGGGTCATTAATACTGTTAGACGATTACTTACGACCCTCGCTGTCGGCCAACATGAAGTCCCTCCTACACGATATGTGTGTGTTCGCCGCCGGCTCGGTTGTGATCGATCAGGCATAATCTCCTCATAATGTCGTGATTACGGACTTGCTATTTACGATAGCCTGTTTCTGTGCTACGCGGCTCGTGTACTGGACCAATTGTAGTCTACAATTTAACTCTGTATTTTTGTCGCGACAGGGTTCGAAACGGCGACTCGAGTCGGCGCGCTTTCGGCATTTTCCGGAGAGGGTAGTCAAGTGGTCTGGAGGGTGTACAGTGCGACTTGCTCTCCTTCGATTTTGTCTATGGATACACATTACATTCGAGCAAATACATCCAATACTAATACACAGAACCAATAATCACTGTCGAAAATGCGAAATATACGATAGATCCCATTCACATCTAAGCCGCTGCCGCAACGCGCCTCGCGCCCCGTGTAGTCTCGTTCTGGGCAGGTTCGTAGATGTTGCTTGTGCTACGTTCAGTGATACGTTCAACGATAGAGGTACCATCGCGGAAGCGGGTGCGGAAGAGGACGTTGGCGTTCGTGAAGAGACCTTCCTTGAGCGAAACGACGATGAACTGCGAGCCCTTGAAACGGTTGCGGAACAGCTGCCCGATGTGTTGCGTGTGAGAGAGATCGAGCGCCGCGTCGATTTCGTCGAGGATGTACATTGGCGCGGGCTTGAATTGGAGGAGAGACATGATGAGCGAAAGTGCGATGAGAGACCTGGCGAAGGAACTTGATCAGCAAGGGAAGCCGGATAGAGAAGAAGAATGACATACCGTTGACCACCGCTGAGTTCAGTGAGACTTTGCTTCCAAACAGAGCCGAGTTGCACTTTGACTTCGAGGCCTTGGGTGAGATCTTGACCTTCCGGTGGCTGAAGCTTAGCAAAGTTGCCAGGGAGCAGCTCGCCGAAAATGCCACCGAAGTCACTGGCAATGAATTAGTGAGGGCCATGAATACGAGTGGTGCAACAAACTTACCCATTGACCTTCTTCCAGGTCTTATCCAAGGCGTCGCGCTTGTAGCGATCAAGCTCCTCGATGGTCTGCTCGATCTTCTCCTTATCTTTCAGCACGGTCGAAAGCATCTTCTTGAGGGAGGCCTCTTGCTTCTCCACACTATCTAGGCTGTCAATACCCTGTCGTGAACAGTGAGGCAGACGACAGCGGACCTTTCCAACATGTTAATTGCTTTGGGGTTGATTTTCTTCTTGAGACCCTTCTGCGCGGTCTCAAGCTCCCGTGCACGGTCGCGGAGCTGGCGGACGTCGACTTGAGAGAAATCGTACTGCCCACCCGCTTTGCCGAAGTGCCTACAACAGATCGTTAAGCAGCGAAAAAAGCTGATAGATGGATGGAGCTTACTGCGACTCGTCCTGGATCCAATCGTACTGCTTCTCCAGGTTCTCGGCCTGGTGCTCAGCGGCTACCTTGTCTTTGTTCAACTGCACGATATCGTGCTCGAGCTGCTTCAGCTCCAAATCGGCGTCGGAGATTTTCTGTTTCCTCTGCTTGACCGTCCCTTCTAGCTCCTTCAGCTCGTCGTCGAAGCGTGTTAGGGTGGCGCGTTCCTCTTGGAGCTTACGTTCAGCTTGCTTGTGAGCTCTCTGTAGTTTCAAGATCAGACACAAAAGAAACTGCGCTATAGTTGAGCACGAACCTCTGCATCGTTGCACTTGTCCTGAATCTTCGCTACTTCAGCTCTAAGTTTTTCGATACCTTCGCGAGCACTCTTGATCGCTTCTTGGGCTCCAACAATATCCTCACTCATGGTTTCTGTGCATACGATGAATGAGCGGTACTTGAAACAGACGTAGAACACGCACCGCACTCCAGCGCTGCTGTCTGCTTGTCCTTTTGCTTCAGCTTGAGCGCCGTATTGTGTTTCTGTAGCACAGTCTTCTTCTTGCTGACGTCCGCCTATGTCATTGAATTAGATGGGAGACTCGATACCTCTAGAAACCTGAAGACGAACCTTCAGCTGTTCTATTTTGCCTTCCTTGTTGTTCTTGAACTCAGCCATATCTTTCTCGAGCTTCGCGATTTCAGCTTTAGCAGTCTTTTGCTTGTCAACGGATGCTTGAACCGCTGTCTCAAGCTCTTCGATGGTCTGCTTCAGTGCCTCTATGTCGGTGGCAACCTGAGAATATATGTGAGCAAATCTTATACAAGACGATGCTGATTCTTACTTTCGTCGCGTTACTACCGCCAACTTGCTCTTCCAACAACTGCATTTCGTGCTGCTTGAGCTCGAGGTTATGGGCAAGCGTCTTCCAAGTGTCCCGGATCCCTTTCGTACGGGCCTCCTCTTGTTCTAGGGAACGAAGACGTGTAACCGCCGCCTGAAGGTTCCGCTCAGCATCGAGAAGCTCTTGAACGCTGACAAGGACATGATTCGAGCTTGGAGCCGCGCCACCGCTGAGAGTACCAGAGGGGTCGTACACATCGCCCTGGAGCGTGACCGACTTGACTCCAATTTCGCGGTTGAACGTAACACGTTTGGCTGAGTCGGAGTCATCGCAGATGAGTGTGTCGCTGAAGACATACTCCATTGCTTTGGCCACCTCGTCGGAATAGCCAACTAGGGACAATGCAGTGCGAACCTTGTCGCCCGCGGCCGTCTGCGCCGCTTGCATTTTCTGTAACGTCAATGATGAGCTCAGTAAACAGGAAAATTCGGACAGCACACTAACCTGTTTCGACAACGTGCGAGCATTGATCTTGTTTAGAGGAATGATCGTCACGCGCTTGCGAAGCCTTCCATTCGTGAGCAGGTCTTTGCCAATCTTTTCGTTTTCGACAACGACGTTGTACAGTCTACCGCCTGCAGCGACTTCGAGTGCGGTGGCCTTGTTGTGGTGCTCGCTATCGAGGGTGATGAGGCTTGCCACAAGACCCTTCACTTTCGATCGATCAAAGTTAGGATGTGGATCCGAGTAGCTGAAGTCGAGGAACGGAAGTCGGCTCTTGATGTGATCACGACGCTACTCGCTTTGATGAGTATATATACAGCGATGTCATTGTGAAAGCTTACCTCAGTTAGCTGTCGAACCTCTTCCCTCGCTGCGCGAAGTGCCGCGCCAGCGGAGCGCTCCTTCTCCTCGTCCCACCCAGAGGTCTCCACCTGTCGACGTAATTTCTCGACATCCTGGCGCATACGGTCCAGCTTCTTCTTCCCCTCGCCAGCCTCCCGTTCTACCTCGCGCCACTTCGCTTGTACCTCGGTCAAACTTTTCCGAGCCATGGTCAGCTTCTGTCGGTTCTGTGTCTCCTCAGCCATGCCTTGCGACTCGCGTTGACGGGCCTCGGCGATTTGCCCCATGTATCCGCCGCCGGATTGAGTTTTGTTACTTGATGACAGGCCAGTCAGGAGAGTCTGTAACAGCTCTTCAGCGGTGTTGAGTTCCGCTTGAAGGCGCTCGTGCTCTTGCTGAACGGCGCCGTGCTCATTCTCCAGCTGCGCCAACTCGACTTTCTTGGCTTCTAAGCCATCCTCTGCCTGTTTGCACGTCAGCCAGACTCCTAAAAGAGCAAAACTGGCATACCATTTTCAACTCTCCCTCGAGGGTCTCAATGTTCGCCTCTTCTTCACCGACTGAGGCATTCTTGATCTCCATTTGGGTTCGCATCTTCACCAACGTCTTCTCTAGCTCCGCGACCTCTTCCTGGAGCTTCGTGAACCTGCCACCCTTCTTCAGCTCTTTGTCTCGCTTTCTAGTCACCTCCTCGATATCCTGCTCGGCAGCCTCAATCTCTTGGACGTAGCGATCCTTCTTTTTCTGCACAGAGGCGACCTGCTTCTCTTTTCCTCTGACTTCCTCCTCCTTTGCCGCAGCGCGTTCCTGCGCGTCTGTCCACTCAAAGGCCCTGAGAAGACGACCCACGCGCTCAAGCTCGCTGCACGTCTTCTGGAATTGAAGGAAAGACTGCTTCTCCTTGCGCAACGTGTTGAGCTTCGGAGTGATCTCCTCCTCAAGCAGTGCCGTAATCTCCTGCACCTTCTTCTCCTTCTTCCCCATCGTTTTCTTCGCCTTGTCCTTTCGCTCCTCAAACATACGTGTCCCTGCAGCCTCCTCCACCATGCCAAGGATCTCCTGCGGACGCATGTTGAGAACTTTCGTGATACGTCCCTGCATGATGAGGAAGTTGGGGTTGTTGATGTTGAGCTGCACGCTCTGAAAGAGGGTCTGTATCTGTTGTTGCTGAGCTTTGTGTCCATTGAGCAGATACTTCGTCACATTAGGAAGAGAAATCTGGCGCATAACAGTGATTTCGGGCAGGTTCTCAAGACCAACTGGGCTGGTCGCGCGATCCGTGTTGTCGAAGACGATGGTTACGCTGGCCTTTGTGACGCCTGCTTGGCCTCGTTTATAAATGAGGTCTTGCTGGTTCTGCGCCCGCATAGAAGTCATGTTTGTCATGCCAAGGACGAAGCATATTGCGTCCAGGATATTCGACTTTCCGGAGCCATTAAGACCTGTGATAGCATTGAACGAGGAGTCCCATCCGGAGATCTGTGTTCTCCCAGGATACGACTTGAAGCCTAGGAAAGAATCATTCAGCAGCCTATGAGAGGTACGTCAAGATGCTCACCTTCGATGATAAGCTCCTTGATTCTCATTGTGAAGGCCGATGGAGGTCAGGTTCAACTCCTAATTTGCGACGCGACGCGTTCAGGGCACGTGGTGCGTGTTCAAACCCCGCAATTGATTTGACCGCGCGGATACTGATTAGATTCAGAGGCCGCCACCCCGATTTGGAAGCCGCAAAATCGCGCTTTGCCCTCTTGGTCTGCGCCCCTCCTTCCTTTATGCTGCACTTCGCTGTCCGGTCCTCTACGCACCTCTACGCATTATTAGGTATCCCTAGCTTTTTGTCATGTCGTACTCCGACTGGGAGTTAGACTCGGAGCTCACCGAGCTCTCAACAAGCTCCAGTGAAGCCGAGGAGGACTACAAGCCGAAGAAGGCGGCGGCTACAAAGGCAGCTGCAAAGGAATATAGGGTGCGGTTACATTCCCTCATACATGATTGCAGTCCTGATATTTATATTTGAAGATTGGAACAATGATGAAGCCTCCCAGAACCACCTCTTATTCTGCAGACTGGGTATTCAGTACGTCTCATTACCTGCCAGACTGAAGCTCACCTGTACTGACGCTAAAATTAGACCAGATATCTGAAGGTCTTATAGACCTGAATCCCTCCTACCAACGAGGTGCGTCACAAATTCCCATATTTTGGACCATATAAGTAGTCTCTAACTTGCTTTTGTAGACATTGTTTGGCCCGAAACAAAGCAGGTGGGACTCATTGACTCATTATTGAGGAACTACTACATACCTCCTATCATATTTTGTGAGCCCCAAAGGTTAAGCGATTACCTCAGATACTCACAGATTGTACGTATTAAAGCCACACAAAGAACCGACAATGGCTGCGATAGGCGAATTTGCATTGACGGGAAGCAACGGTTGACCTCGATCAAAAGGTAATACCGTAACGAGATAGAAATGGAGTACATTATGCTTACTATATATCAATATCTCCAGATTCATGGAAGGCGAAGTGAGTATCCAGACGTTCATAGTCGTGAGCTTTGTCTCACTTCTTAATGGGCACGGTCCGTCTAGATCTATCGTAAGTGCTGTCTATTTACTGACTGGCAGAAGCTCTGATGTCGCAACCTTGAATGCAGATAAAGACGGGTAAGCCTACAACAGAATCACAAGGTACAGCGGCCCTGAATTGACTCTCTGTCCAGCAACAAGAAGTATTGGTACTTACAACAAGCCAAGAAGACGTTACTTCCTGAGTCGTATCGGAGACAATTCAGTGCCAAACAGATTGTATGCGTAGAATACGAGGAATTGACCGATGATCAAGAACGTGAAATTTTTCAGGTAGGCAGATTTTCGCTGGCGCATACAGCCTGCTCATCTGTGAATCGTAGCGGGTACAACTTGGTGTGCCCCTAACCCCGGCAGGTACGCCTAAGAGCATCTCGTTACCCTCATGGCCGCTAACGATTGTCTAGAGCGCATGCAAGCCATTTGTGGTCCTTGGCCCGATCTGGTCAGGGAAATCCAAGCCACTGTCTTGAAGGAAGATGGTTTTGTGCAAAGCTTGGAATGGGACAGGTCACGAGGCCGGGAATTTCAATGCCTGTCATCGGTTTTATACCTCCTCGACAATCACACGTCCTCGGCCGCATTGAAGTTCCCTGGAACACCCCAGCTAGAGAGGATGTTACAGCAGACGACACCAGTCTCGACGACGCTTAAAGACCACATGTTCCGAACTTTCCGGATATGGGAGGTTCTTGTGAGAGATCCAGAGCACTCACAGTGTTTCCAGAAGCTCTCAAGACTTTCTCCATGTGAATACATCATGACGGCTGTCCTCATCCACATGAAATGCGCCGAATTCTCGTTAGCACAACTCTCCGCGGCGATTTTGAAGATGCGCGAAGACGTACGGAGGAGGCACGTTGATGTACGCCAGAACGCCAAGGTCTCTAAGACGATGTACTCCTTCATCAAGAAGCTTCGCGCCGCACAGCTGCCGGCCGATAGCACTGAAATTCCCGCTATCGCTGCTCTGAATCTGCTGTTGGAGGATCTGCGGAAGGCAAAGAAAGCGACGAAGCGCAAACGCGCTGCAGACAGTGACGACGAAAGCCTGAACAAGCCCGTCAAGTCTACGAGATCAGGAAATACGCAGAAGGCCAAACGCTCCAGTGTCAAGGTCGAGCCTATGAAACAGGCGTCGTCGGGGCGTGCAGTCACTGTCAAGAAACCTCCTATTCCTTCTACTACGTCTGCTGTGTCTTCTCGTACGCGCCGAAGCCAAGTTGCTACGAAGAAGGAGCCGTTGGGTTCTGCAACCGTCAAGCTGCCTGCCTCTAAACAAGCTTTGTCTAACGTCGAAGTGAAGCCAGAGCCTGTCAGACGTCGTTCTACGCAGACGGATACGAGGCTTGAATCTCCCTTGCTTCCGGCTGCGGGGCCCTCTACATTGGAACCCGCAAAGGGTAACGACAGGCTCGCCGCTATCCGCAAGGCGAAATCCGAAATAGCGGCATCATCTTTGCAAAGCGTCACTCTTGGAGAACAGCAGGAAAACCATGCATCTGGCCGCATGTCCATAGCTAGCGTGCTTAACAGCGGCCCATCCAGAGACCCCAGACGGTCTGTCTCCGCCTCTTCTGTTCCGACCATATCGATGAGAGCGGAAGCGACTATTGCTCAAAACAACATGTCGACTGTTCAGCAACTAGGCCCATTTACACATGCCATACCGAACAGAGCAGGCCCGTCTACCCGCGCGATGGCCACAGCGGCGGCGCTGGCAGAGGCATATCGCCCTGCGGCACCGGACGCCGAAACGCTCCCAGTCCCATCCAGATTTACACCATCCACGCCCATCTCAGCGAGTGAGCGATCGCCGCTCGATTCTGCGAGGCCACTGCCGGTGACGACAGATCCTCGGCGCCCCCGTGCGACGACTCTCGCAACGACGGATCCGCGCACATCCAGCGACTGGCGGAGCAACAATCCAGGCGAAGAGGGCCAATTTGGTGGGAGGGACCGCCATGTGAGCGAAGGCCAGACGTTTGGGCGGGCGGCATGAACATCGGATTCCCCGTCGCCCGAAGTTCGGCTCATACGTCGCAATTGACGTTACGCGGTCTTGTACCATACCCATGGTGACAGACCGCATGATCGGGGTTCGCGTTGGTGGTCGAGGATCGTTGTGGGCATGCATGGACGGTGCCAGTGATCTCGGCACTTTTTCCAATTCTCCGCCAATAACACCGCCATCGCCCAAGTTCCTCCTTGATGACTCCGGTCCGCCCTGCTCGTCCCTGAATCAACCGCACTCTCCGTGCCTTGCTCTCTCGCTTTCCACGCACATTCAATCATCTCCGTCGATCCTCGCAATACCTTAATAATTGCAACGAACGTCCAATACAGCACCCATCCAAGCACCCGGACCCTCTTCCCACATGCTGTCCCTGTCCCCGTTCGTAGTCGTACCTCACACCCTTGTAAACCGGGCCCGGCCCGCAATAGTCCTTTGATCCTTTCGTCTAATGCATTTCACGACGTCTTGCTCGCAGTGTTAACGTTCATTCGATACATGTGTCGATAACTGAATGCGATCCGCCCAGCCTCGCCATCTTCTAGACGCCGGAGCCTGAGTATGTTCGGCGCCTAATGCCGTCAACGGAATCAAGCGTAGCGCCATACGACGACAGGCTGCGCAGGTCGTTCTGTGAATGCGTCTACGAATGCATCCTGGAATGCGGAGAGGTTATCGCGCATGCGCGCACAATCCGGGCTTTCAGCTTGAATCTGGTAGGCCTGAGGGAGCAGTTCGGTCAAGCGCTGGTGTCAAAATAGTCGTGAGTACCCGCTGCCTGATCTAGGAAGCTGAGAAGTCTACGAGAAACAGGCGTACCTCAACACGTCGCTTGGATGAAGGGTGGGTCTCTAGGAATTCCATACCACCGCCGCCCATTTTCTGTTCCAGCTGGGCTAACCTTGCGAAAACCCTAATCGGGTGTCAGCACATAGCGGATGCATAAGAGAAGCTGGCATACTCGGGAGATGCTCTTGGGTCGTAGCATGCTTTAGACATGAGGCGAAGACCAATTTGGTCGGCTGTAGATGCATCGTTCAGGACTCAAATACGGAGTACAGTGATAACGTTATCACGCGATATTACCTTCAAGCTCCTTCTTGCGTCCATTCGGAAGCTCGAGTAGTAGGGTGGAAACTAAGTTGGAGAGGCCAAAATCGAGTCCCATGAGCGCGAGAAGGGAAATAACCGCAAGTCCAATCTTAGCGCTAGAGACTCTCTCGGAAGCGTGACGCGCCACTGTTGGGTCATCAGTTGTGCATGTTTGTATTCAGGTATGGTGGAATACTGACCTGTGTGCGCGATTTCTAGAAGCCAGATAAATGGTCAAGTTATATGCTAATTACGATGCGCGCATGGTGAATAGGATAAGACGTACCATGCCCTATAATGGCAGCCAGACCATTCTCATCTTTGGCTACTGGCAAAATACCCGTGAACACAACGATATCGCCTATCGAATGCCATGGCGCGATGTCAGTTTCGTCCGTTTACACAGAAACTGGGATCCGACACACCATATGCTGTCATAGCATTCACAATCTTATCATCATTCACGACCATGAGCTCCCACTCGTGGCCGCCTACGCCGGGATTCACCTGCTCCGTGCGCCCGTCACCAAATGCGCTCGAGCCATTGTCGGGATCCCATAACTCATCGTCCATTGGTGCGGGCGATGAATTATTGGAATGTGTAGGCCGACCGGAGGATTTTAAAGTGCCCAAGTTGTTAGCTTCTAGTATACGAGAAACGACACGGCGGACATGTAGCGTGAGCGGGTGATTTGCAGGCAGCGCTTTTGCGCCATATTCGTGTATGATTTCTTCACGTGAGACTGCGGCAAGCTGATTGTTGTTTGTGCGTTAGATTATGATACACATATGAGCCTTTTGTTAGCGGAAAGAGGTACCACAATTCATTTCGGCACATACCCGCGATTCAAGCTTTGGGCTCACGTCCATGAAGCGCCAGCGTCCGGTCTCTGGAACCCGTTCTAAGCTAGAGTTCAACGATCAACCAATGCATATCGCAGGTCAAGCAAAACAAGTTTAATGAGACAGACGTCAGTGAGTCGGCACAGCATCAGCATATGGGCAGGGACACACACTGTGTGACATAATACACTCCGCCTGCAAGAGCCACGCCTACAACGATCTTCATCGGCATATCCCACTTCGATATATCCCAAGGCCGTTGAGGGTCTACTCCGGAGCCAAACCGCACATACTTCCGTTGTGGTTCATGCGATGGTGAGCTGCGGGAGAAGAACCGTGAGCTTGAACTCGAGAACTCTTTTGAAGCCGAAAGTATGCGCGTAGGTGTGGTATGACGAGCCAAGAGTGTTCTGCTTATACGAGAGTTCGCAGACATATTTCGTGATAGAGATGTGAGCGGACTCATCGTCCGTGCTGTAGCGAACATCGCGGTGAGTGTGAGAGCGAAACTTGTAGCGCCGAAGACGCGTCCGTCGGCAGCAGGGTGCCGGTGCGCGATATTTCCTAAGTTGGAGTAAGGGCGGATCAAAGTGAGGCGCTTATCTATGATGTTATCGTTCCGTTAATCATCTTCGACGTTCAATGTCAACATCAACCCACGTTCACCATAGCCATCTTGTCGGACAACCTGCAACACATTTGCGAAGCGAGAATTTGGCGTTGAGCATACGAAAACTCGATAACGGCATTGCTAGGACGGGAAGTGACCCTTGAGAACGGTGTACTAATATGATGCTTGCGAAGAGTGTTGAAAGGGAGTCTACAGTAAGTAAGTTACTGATCACCGAATAGTCACCCCCGTACGAATATGAGACACTCACAATCTGTGACTCTAATTTTCTTAGAGGAGAAAGGCTAGAGTGATGCTACGTGCCGAGCAAACTCGAGTATACGAAGCGAATCCCCCATGATACACCTGAGTCCAGCATCGTGAGTGAAGTTGTTCTACTTGGCATTATACGCAGCAACATACCGTCCGGCACCGTAGACGAGGCTTCCTTTTAGGCAAACGTGAGCTCCAACCTTGAGGCGGCATGTGGACTTCAGCGCACTTAAACTGCGGTCGATATGGAGCTCTTCGTAGCCACCTTGGAAGACAACCATCAGCGGTTGATTGGGCTGTGTAAACGGAGCCGACGCAGCTGAGCGTTCAGACTCCTTGCTAACATGGTACAAAGGTGGAGTACCTAGCTTCCTAGTTGACGAAGACTCATTATTTTGACCTTAGACGTAAATGTTCATCTATTGTAGACTTTAGAGTGCAGGTCTAGCCATGGTCTGTTTGACTGAAACCTGCTTTACGTGCGTTCCAGCCAGCGCGGCTCTCCATGCCATCCAGCATGCCGCCTCGGGCATCGACCAACGGACCTCCGCCCAATCTCGCAATATCAACCCTGAGGGAATGTACAGCACAAGGAACATATCCTATGGGAAACGTTGCCAATGGTCTGGTCCGCAACGCAGCAGCGTTTGACTACCTACTGTGCGGATTGCAGTGTAGGCTCACATGTACTCCACTGACTCTCATGTATAATTAGCTCATAGTCGGCTCCGGGTGTACTTGGCCGTCCATTCTACGCTACCACTATCACAGTATGTGAATCGTGTCCGTCTCTATACCCATATTTGAAAGGCTAACTGGCAGATGTTACCGTAAACCGCAGGCGCCTCCGAGGTTAAGTTTCCCACTCGGGACCCGGTACCTTAGATCGTGGGCTACACCGACGCAGTGATGTGTGCTCGCCTTGTCTTATACCTTTGATCAGGTTCCTCGGCAGGTGTCTAAAGTCCTCAGCTCTCTCACTGTATTTCCGTAACTCATCCGGTCACTCAGGACTTTCAACCCGGAATCACCGCGCCACCGTGCGAAATCGCATCTCTCCCATGGTTTTGATGCATCACATCGAAGCCGATGTAGAGGTCCGCCCAAAACAGTGCGTACCGCCAACAGTATACGACATTTATCCCTCCCACAGTAGCGGAAAGCGGCTTCGTCTAACCATTGTTTCGTCTCCCTATTAGGGATTTTGATGTTGTCCACGCTCAAGTAACGCCTAGAAGATCATTTCTGCAATCTGTGGGAGGCCCGTTCACTGGGTAGGATTGCAAAACCCAAGGCTCTCATTGGCGATGCACTTTGCTCGCAGCCTTCGCCTGTACACATCAATATCCAGACTAATGGATCGCTCGCAGGAGGCAACCCGAACCGCATGCGTGGTACCCAATACCGGTGCTGGTTTTCCACATTCTTGTGAAGTGGTCGCCGCACCGCCAACGCTAGCGCAGATAAATCCGTAAAGTCGCAAACTTTTGGACCGCAGCGGTCAGGTATAAAGAGGAGCAGATTGCTGGCATAGAGCCTCAGGACAACGAGTTCTCGTCTCGAAATCTCCTCTGGGCATCGGTCTTCCTCTACGACAACAGCTCGCCTCTTTGCAGACAAATTGACGACAATGACATTCAACTTTGCGTCTATCCTTGCTTTCGTCTCGCTCGCTGCTGTGGCCAGTGCTGCTCCGAGCCAGACTCAATGCACTGACGGTACAGTCGTCCCTGACGCTGTGTGCTGCGACTTCATCCCCGTAAGCGGTATTTTACCCTGTGCTACTGTAACATAAATTGAGATCTTGTCGAATTATAGCTTGCTGCTGCACTCCAGAGCCAGGTGATTCAGAACGACTGTGGTGAAGACGGTAGGTCACATCAATTATCAAACCAGGACGAGCTGCTGACCTATCTTGATTGCAAGCCCATGAACTCGTCCGTCTCATTTTCCGTGAGTGTTGTGCGCGGTGTTCAACTTTTCATTGTGTTAAACTTGTATTGTAGACGACGCTATTGCGATCTCTCGCAGCAAGGGACCCTCTGCGTATGTTGTACAAGCAGGTCTCATGAACCAGACTTGTGCTAATTGGACTCCTTCATAGGGGTGGCGGAGCTGACGGTTCCATGCTCATCTTCCCGACTGTTGAGCCGGCCTTCTTTGCGAATCTCGGCATTTCTGATTCCGTCAACAACTTGATCCCCTTCCTATCTCAATTCCCCACGATCTCCGCCGGTGATCTCGTCCAGTTCGCGGGTGCTGTCGCGATCTCTAACTGCCCTGTAAGTTCCTAACGTTTAGTCATCTCTCTCTATTGAAAGCTAATACACTGCATATGACAGGGTGCTCCCCGACTGGAGTTCCTTGCCGGTCGTCCCAACGCGACTGCCCCCGCTATTGACGGTCTTATCCCTGAGCCTCAGGACAGCGTCACATCTATCCTTGCGCGTTTCGAGGATGCAGGTGGTTTCACGCCTGAAGAAGTTGTTGCCCTTTTGGCTTCACACAGCATTGCACGTGCTGATCACGTCGACCCGACTCTCGATGCTGCTCCCTTCGACACCGTAAGCTCTACACTATTCATTATTATCATCTTGGGCTAACGTAACCTCCCGCATGACAGACGCCCTTCACTTTCGACACTCAGATCTTCCTGGAGGTCCTTCTCAAGGGTGTTGGTTTCCCCGGCCTGAACAACAACACCGGCGAGGTCTCTTCCCCTCTTCCCACCACGGACGGCACAGACGTCGGCGAGCTGCGTCTCCAGTCTGACTTCGCCCTTGCCCGTGATGAACGCACTGCCTGTGCTTGGCAGGGCTTCGTTAACGAGCAGGAGGCCATGGCTACTGCTTTCAAGAACGCAGTCAAGAAGCTCGCCGTTCTTGGCCACAACCCCGCCGATCTCGTCAACTGCTCCGCTGTCGTCCCTGTGCCAAAGCCCGCCGTCGGCACGCCGGCGACTTTCCCCGCGACCACGGGCCCGCAGGATCTCGAGCTGACGTGCACAACCGAGAAGTTCCCCACGCTAACTACGGACGGTGAGTGGCCCCTGGATATATTACTTATTGGAGTGCGATCTGACGACTGCGCTTCATTGCAGAGGGTGCCCAGGAGACTTTGATCCCGCACTGCTCGGATGGCAGCATGACCTGCAACTCCGTCCAGTTCGATGGCCCCGCCACCAACTTCGGTGGCGAGGACGACTCGTAGGTTGCCCATACAGCTGTAGGGGCTTCTCTCCCTATTATATAAAGTATTTCTGAATCCTGTGATATCGAGTTTCATATATGGGCAATGTGCAGAGTCAATAATATTATGGTCAACTTCTTGCAACGTTTCGTGCGACAAGCCGTCATACTTGCTACTTTTGTGGACGAAGCTTCCGCGCTCAGCTGACAAGTAAGTAGGCTTCTATTACAGCTCATTTTTGCTCTTTATGCGCACTAGAATGATATTTAAATAGCTCTTTTCTGAGCTGAGAAGCTTTCCGATACTGATTTGGCACACAGTCAGCCCCTAATGATGGGTTAGGGTTGCACCATGTCCCATACGTGTGCTTGTGCTTCCAAGGATTTGTGATTGTCGTTCACATATACATGGTATACAGTCAAGTCATTGATGGTGATGACAGTGAGCCAGGCCAATTGCACTCCTTGAAACCACTGACCCGCTTGAGATGTAGCCTTACGCGCGGAGTCCGCGGTTAGTGTCCAGCTCACCGGATCAGACAGCAACTTTGTTGCCATATGCGCAATCTGTTCGCTCTCACTATTACTGGAATTCACGACACTCATTTATGCTCTATAATGAAGCTACCGTTTATCGATTGCAGCAACTCATGCTCAAGTAACCGTTAAGGCGATCTTCTGATCACAACACTCGTCAAGATGCCATACGAATCGTAAAAGAGTGCACAAACAAGTGTGGATTTACATACTCATTGCGTCTGCCGATGGTATCCCAATATCCCAACTCGTACCAAATCGCGACAACCGCGTAAACCAACCGCGAGCTGCTAGGCTGCATTCGAATAATATTGTTAGTTATTTATATGTAACATGTAATTCTGCAATTTCACAAGTTAGGTCGACGTAAGCCTTCATTTAGCGTGCGCGTTCGAAGACACACGGCCAGAAAGAAATTGTTATATCACAGATAGAGATAGGAACTCGAAAGTACGACGAGGAAAAAGGTAAGGCATATAAGCAAATACTCTAACTAACACTTCATACATCTCCCAGCAGCATCAGTTTATGAGTCGTCGTCACCGCCGAAGCTCGTGGCCGGACCGTCAAACTGAATGGTGGTGCAGTTCATGCTACCGTCAGAGCAGTGCGGGATCAAAGTCTCCTGGGCACCGGCTGTTGCAAGTCAAAGTATGTTAGCAGAAGGGGCTGAAACAACAAGAAAAGGGTACTGACGGTCCGTAGACAGAGTGGGGAACTTCTGGGTCTTGCAAGTCAGCTCAAGGTCCTGCGGGCCCTTGGTCGCGGGGAATGTCGCTGGCTTCTTGACAGCGGGAGGCGGCACAGGGACGACGGCGGAGCAGTCGACGAGGTTGGCCGGGTTGTGGCCGAGCGTGGCGAGCTTCGCGAGGGCCTTGCTGAACTCGCTCGCCATTAGCTCCTGCTCGTTGACGAAGCCTTGCCACGCGCAAGCGGTACGCTCGTCACGTGCAAGTGCGAAGTCGGACTGGAGACGGAGCTCGCCAGTGTCGGTACCCGAGCTGACGGGAAGAGGAGAAGAGACTTCGCCGAGGTTGCCGGCCGTCCCGGGGAAGCCTGTACCCTTCAGAAGGACCTCGAGGAAGATCTGAGAGTCGAAGGTGAAGGGCGTCTGAGAGGGGACGATCGATATTAGTTTGGAGTTAGCGTAACGGTGGATATTGAAGCTCACAGTGTCGAAGGGAGCGTCATCGAGAGTCGGGTCAACATGGTCGGCACGAGCAATACTGTGCGAAGCCAAGAGGGCAACAACCTCCTCAGGCGTGAAGCCACCTGCGTCATCGAAACGCTGAAGGATAGAGGTGACGTTGTCCTGAGGCTCAGGGATGAGACCGTCAATAGCGGGAGCAGTCGCGTTGGGACGGCCAGCAAGGAATTGCACGCGGGGAGCACCCTATCGCATAGCTTGTATTAGGACAAGTATGACATATTACAAAGACCTTAGACTTACTGGGCAGTTGGAAAGCGCGACGGCACCCGCGAACTGGACGAGATCGGCGGCACTAACCTTGGGGAACTGGGAGAGGAACGGGATGAGGTTGTTAACGGAGTCGGCGATACCGAGGTTGGCGAAGAAAGCCGGCTCGACGGTAGGAAAAACCAAGACGGATCCGTCGGCTCCACCACCGCTGTATAAATTCCATTGAGTACATCATTGGTACCGGATAGTAGAATTTGTTACTCACGCAGAGGGGCCCAAGCTGCGAGAGATGGCGATAGAGTCGTCTAAAATTTAAGATGCTGAGTATAACGTTGAGAGTCGTGAGCGTCGAAAGGCTTACGGAAAATGAGACGAATAATCTCATGGGCTAAGAAAGTACGAAAGAAAATGGTTAGACATTGAGTAATAGTTTGGTTTGCCGGCCTACCATCTTCGCCACAGTCGTTCTGAAGGACTTCGCTTTGAAGTGCGGCGGCGAGCTGTATGTAAAAAGGATCAGTGTAATACATACAACGATACTAAAAATGCTTACAGGGACGAAATCGCAGCATATTGCGTTGGGAACGAGTGCGCCGTTGGAGCAAACCGCTAGGTTCGGGTTCGGGGCAGCACTCGCCATCGCAGCAAGCGAGACGAATGTAAGCATAGATGCGACGTTGAAGGCCATTGTCACAGTTAAGACTTCGGTACTGGGCTGCTGAGAGAGAGGAGAGACGAGGGTTGGAGGAGATTCCTAGAAAGCTCGCTGTCCTGAGGTTGGATACCTCCATACTGGCCATCTTTTATACCTCACCAGTCGGCCATGTTCTGCGATGGTTCGGATTGAGTTGCGCGGTGTAGTTAGGACTTCACAAGAATGTGGAAACGCAGGACCGGTATTGGACACGAAACATGCGGTGGTCGATGCCTCCCTGCGAGCGATCCATAGGTCTGGTTATTGACGAGCGCAGACCAAAGCTGTGAGCGGGCGCATTGCCAATGAGAGGTCATGACTTTCAAACGCTAACCGATATCTAGGGCTCATACAAAGTGAGAAAAAGACGTTCCAGGTGCTTTTAGGGCGTGGATAGCGCAGGAGGCCTTGATCCAGACACGAAACAATGGATAGACCAACGCGCCTTCCGCTACTCTGGGTGATACTCATATCAGCTATGGATGGCGGCGCATACTACTTTAGACGAACCTTTGCTTCGGTTCCGATGTAATGCGTCAAGCCCATGAGAGAGAGAAGTCGTCACACGGTGGCGTGCTGAATCCGGGCAAGAACACTTCAATATCCGGCCCAGACATGTACGTAGAGTGGGAGAGCTGCAGAGTTTTAGACCGCGTTCCGAGGGCAGGATCAAGTGTCGAGCACGAGGCTATCCTGCATCGCCGAGTCGGTGTGCCCCACGATCTGAGGAACCGGGCCCCGAGTGGGAAATTATGCTGGCAAGCGCCTGCAGTTTACGATAAGCGTCTGCTGTCAGGTATACCGATGAAGACGAGCGGGACTCACGAGCAGAAGATATGATAGCATTGACACTCTAAAAAGTCGATCTGACACCGGGTGTGAGCTATCTTTGCATGAGAATCAGTGGAGTACATGTGAGCCTACAGAGAAACCCGTACGCTGAGCGATAGTTGTGCGTTGCAAGCCGTGCTGGTCGCGGCCGTTTTCATGGAATATACTCCCAGCATCATGATTTATTTTAGGGCCGAAATGAAGGGATGTGTTCGAAGCTGCATTGGTAAATGCCTAGCTGGGAGCACGCACGACTGACGGTCAGCATATGGTGGTTTGTGAAAGAGTCGCGTTGGCCTCGAAGCGCTCGCGGAAAGCCCGCCCCAAGACAGCACCAGTCGAGTCTGAATTCGAGATAGAGGACAAGTTATTTATCCAACATAGAGCGGACCCTGGTAGATGACGATGTACATAGCAAAAACGATCAACATCGTAGATGTATGATAAATGAAGACTATCAGTCTTGTATGTAGCTACTGTAGCGTAGGATCCCAGATGCTACTGGGAGCAGGTATACGTCGTGGTGAGACTGCTTGATTGTACAAAATGTCTACCAGCCATGTCTTGGAGCCCCAAAGTTGTTGGTTGTGATGTTGAAAATCATGCTTATTTGCGCAAAGCCGTCGATTTAGGTGTCAAAACCACGCATAACGAGTAATCTATGACTTTGCATGTGTACGTATATAAAATATAACAAAACTCCATGTTAGAGACCAAGTTAAGTTCTAAAGATCATATTCCTGGCACAATACGGTTGTCGATATGGCGGGACTGTGCCAGATGTGGTAATAGGCGCATCAATTGATGAGCGCCTCAATCATGCCGGCAACGCGTTCCGGACGCGCACTGCGCAGCTTCCAGCACGCGCTCCTCGTCCTCTCGTGTTTCCTGCCACGTCTCAAGTCAAGTTTTATCGTCGTAAACATGGTAGAAATCAAAGGAGATCTTCCTGATCAGCACACCACTGTCTTCGCCGTCGACGTACCTGGCGCGCTGGACCATCCTGATGTCCTGAGCGCCGTACCGCCAAATTTGCAGCGTGCAACAGCACGGCTGTCTTTCCCGCCTTCATATGCAGTCGTTGGCGTATATCGCCTCGCAACAGATCGTACCCTCTTTGTACCTGTGTGGGAGAAATGTCGGCATGGTGCTGTGAGAGGTGCTGGCGTGGCTTTGGTTTGGGTGCGTTCCTGGTTTTGAGTAATTGAGACCATCGCACAGAAGCAGTGTGCGTAATGGGTGCTTGTTTTATGATGCTCACGATCATCTTTGCATTTTCAGGCAGCGTTGACTTTTAAGATTCAGCGCAAGTTTGTCGAATGGTTCCTTATGAAGTACGTACTTTTGAATATTGTACACTGTACGTTGTCTGTTGACAATTCACATCGAGGTCTCCATCTGTCACTGGCCTTTCTGAAGAAACGGTCTTTGGCATTCACGTCCCCTTTGATTTGCGTACCTGTATGTCTTCATCTTTATCATCCTCGCACCACCTCCTTTCCGCTCTCTAACTTTGGTTCTAAGATGCGACCCTGGTCTTCCTCTCCACCCAAGCAACATATATCCTTACCTTTTTCCTCTCGCGCAACATCCGCATTGCACGCGAGCGCGCCTGGGCGCAGACGGTCGCCTCACGCGGGAAGGGACCCGATTTCTGGAAGCCTTACGTTGAAGAGTGGGACGTACCACCCGTGATCCAAGGATCGAAGGGCCTAGCCCATTTTGCGAGCACAATTGTTGGGAGAACGCTGATCAAGTGTGGGTAGCTGCTGCTCTTTCTAGACGTTGACATTTGACGTATCGTGTGGGCGTACAGTGATGCTCGCGCCGGTACACCTCCTTCCCGCGGTAGGCATCATGATCTCGGCTTGGCTTCGTGGACTTGGCACTGCACGAACGCTTCATAAACCCGTATGTCCTCTTGCATTTGTATCGGTTTAGAGAGACACAGCCTGCTTATGCGCCCATCGGTCTAGTACTTCGAGTCCAAACATATGTCGAAAGAGCAGGTTGCCATCTTTATCGAGGAGCGCAAGTGGGACTATCGCGGTATGCCTTGTTAATTTTGACGATGTTTACTTATTCGGCTGACACAACGTCGTCTTACACGCTAACTACGAACCCTCGATCTTGACTTCTAGCATTTGGATTTACCGCTGCTCTCCTCGAGGGACTTCCGATCATTGGGCTCGTCTTCACCATTTCAAACCGTATTGGGGCGGCAATGTGGGCTCATGGTGAGCATGTCTCTCTGTTTTCTTCACATTCACTCCAAGACTACATGCACAAGATGTATGCCACGAGCTGCCACAAGTGAGAACTGCTGTCGGGCGATAGAAACGCGTTTAGATGTGCTCGACTGCATCTAGCGGCAAAATAGGTCCCCTGAAACTGAAGTGGCATATCCTACGCCTTACTTCACGAGATCGATTTTTCGAGCATTGCCTAACTGGTGACACAATGTGTAGATCTGGAAAAGCGGCAGCACTATGTCGCGGAGTCCAAGGCGCGCAAGTCATCGTAGATTCCTTGCGTATCAAGGGGTGGAAGTTGCATCCGAGGAGAAGGCGCATCTAGTAAAAGTATGTTTTCGGAAGATCAACTGTAGGAGATCCCCTACTCACCCAAAATTAAGATATAGTCGAAGAAAGCTACGAACATCACGCCGCATTGCGGGACCGAAGCTAGCGAGGATTCTGGATGTGGAGCTGACAGCGGGTATCTTAGAGCTAGAATCGGAATCGGACTGGATCTTTGGAGATGGAAGTACAATTGGCCTTGTCTGCGCTAGAAGTGAAGATCTTTGGAGCTGCGAAGAGTGGAGAGCTTGTGCGCGGGCTCTTGATCGGACTTGTGCAGTGTCGATATCAATTCAACATAAGCTCACTATCAGACGCTGTGGAAAGACAAGGACTTGAACGTGATCGCTCACATGGACGCTGCGTTGTAAAACATTTTAAACAATCCATTCACAAATTGTGTACACTCTCTAAATTTTGCCTAAGAGATCGTGTGCTCCAAAAAGCATCAAGAGGATGGAAGGCGAAGTCATGTTCCTGGAAGACGAAAGTATGAAGCCTACATGTATACATAAGAGCGAGTTACAGATGAAGATGGGTGTGAGAGATAGAATAATAAACAGTAATATATATGGGGGACATCATAAGGTGTGAGCGTAGATGCTCCATATCATCGTTAACAAGAAGGCTGAATATGACCTGACGTGGACGTGTAATGCGCATGGGTTCTGCCCGGGATTCGAACCCAGGCATTGGGCACACGGGAAGAGCCGAGAAGGCGGATCAGACGTCAACCAGTGATGCGCCTCTTCAAACTCAAATCCTTCTCCAGTAAGTACCGACAGTGGACACTGACACAAGGTACAATGAATATCAGGTACGTATCTCTCTATCACGGTCTACAGAACTTCTCTTGAACCAGCTTCAGTCCTTTTTGTCTCAGTGGATCAGTACCATGAAACTTTCGAGGACATATCAAAGCGGTTGAATGCATCAATCTCGAATACAAGCCCTGGCAACTGCTGCGTCCAATTTACTGTCAATCGTCACATAACCCGGTGACTTAACGTCCTGAACAGTGTCGCACATTTGTGACACAAGTCCCGCTCGTGTTCAGCCGCTGTACTTGCGCAGAAAGCTTTGGTCGCGGAAGCGTCAGTGAGCGTAAAACCTCCAACTGGGAACTGATATTGACAATCCTGGATAGCACTAGCGCACTTATCTCGTGTCAGGTGGGTATCTGAATAGTCACTGGCTGCGATATATCAAGTGGTAATCACGCAAAGGCTATACCATATACAGCCCTGCCTCGTCCGTGTGATTCCCTCACGTGTACCACGGATAGAAGATGTCGCCGTAGTCAAGGAGGATACTCCGCAACATACTCCAGATACAGCCTGAGGGCTCCTGGTGAGCAAAATTCATTTTTCTTGAATTGAGAGCCTGTATGCTGAGCTCGGATACCAGGGCTTCAATAGCCTACACTTAGAAACACGTCTACGTGGCGGCTGGTGTGGCCTCAGATGACTCCATGATCTGTTTCTGAACAGTCGCACAGCTGTCTACATTCAGTTGACGGTAGCAGTGTACAGGCTGTATCGGCATTCAAACATGTGGGCAGTACGTTGTGGCGGTCCGAGGAGCCTCTCAGTTCGCTCTTGCAGCCATGCTCCTGCTATCTACGAATCGGTACCCCGCCTTGTGGGTCAAGCTTTGATATCATCAACGGTTCCTAGATAGACAGATGAACAGACGAAGAGAGCTTTTCAGAGTTGGGTGGGAGTCGGTCGGCGCACGTGCTACATAGTAGAAAGAAGCTTCATCGCTTCAAGGACCAAAGTCACCCTGCGTTCCTGGCCTCCTTGGACGACCGCCCCAGTTTTGTCCTGGACATTGTACATCGTCAATGAAACCCTCGCTTTCCAAGTGAGTGCTATCATTATTCATTGACCTGGATAGGCACTTACACGGTTTCATGCGGATATAAGGTTTACATCAAGTGACATGTCTGAAAGTCCGGTCTTGGCAAACGAGCAGCGGGAAAGGTATGACGATCTAGCTTCCTATATCGAATATCGACTAATGTATATACAGTCATTTCGTTCTCGAGAGAGCCAATTCACTCACTGCCATCGAGGAGTTCGATCTCTAGTGACGAGTCGCTTGATCCTGTCGAGGCAGTCAGACTGAGAGAGGATGGATGGGTCGTAGTTGAAGGAAGAAAATCCCAAGCCAAGGACCAGTTACTATTCTGGGTTCCTGCCGAGGAACGAGACGCGCTCATCCTACCTTGGAGAAAGGTAATCCTAGGTGGAGAGCCTTACGAGTTTGACCTCTCTAGTTTCATGCATGGTCCGGAATGGGCCCAGTGTTTTCAAGAGCAAACGGGGTACCATCTTCCTAGGTCGACTTGGACTCAGAGGTCGCTGCCGTACCAATGGCAGCGCATGAGATCTCGCCCGATGATGGTCTCTCACTTGTTTTAGGATGGATAGCAAGACGGAGAATAGCATGATGCACTGTATAGCCCCACGTATAGTACAAACCCAGGAAGACGTGGATCAGCAGAATGTCAGGCCATGCACATCTTGGAATTATTTTGGTGGCGCCCTACTCAACGGGTAAGCCCTTAGTGTCGACGACTTGGTGAAGGACAGTAACTAAGCTGGTGTAAGCTCGAACTTGAGATGTGCACTGTATAGTATTGTTCATTTCCTCTGTTCCACTTCTGAAACTCGAAAGGACATGTTCACGCTTCACTGGCAACTGTATTGTGCAACGTTCCTTCTGAACATTGTTAACGATGTGAGCTCTACACTAGCACTACTGGCACAAGCACTACACTAAAATACTGCACTACTGGCTGGACGCTATGGATACGAAAACTCGAGACGTCTGAAGGTAAGCAAAACAAAGCAGGAAATCGGACCGTGGCCGAGGACTAATAAAGCTTACAGACTATCAGGCGCACAAATATAAAGAACAATAATAATACGTTTTGCGACTGCGAAGGGCCGTGTGACCGGTGGTGCGATTGTGTAGGATCATGAATGATGACGGGTGAAAGGGATAATGAGAAGATGGTCGTGAATATATGATGATGGAAGAGAACGCGTGAGTTTGGATCGTGTGTACCGAATGGGTGTCCATTGGGCCTTTGGAGGTTCATGCTGCGCTAGCATGCGAGTTAGCGTGAAGCACCATGCTCACGCATGGAAGTAGTCCTTCGTCGGACTCCACCGGTTCGGCGAGCGCATTGCGTACACGTACTCGCCCTTCTCTTTCTCCCCTAACACTCCACGCCTACCCCGCACAGGTATCGGGGCTGCAAGGCCCGTCCCACTCTCTACCCCGGGTTCGCGCGTCTGTGTCCCCATCGCCCATGTTGCATCGATCAACCTCCTCTTCTCATCTGCGACCTTCACAAGCACGTCTACCGGCGATGCTTGCATCCCCGAGTCCTGTCGTTCGCGGCGCCGCTCCATCTCGAGCATCTTCTCGCGGTATGCGAAGAGCAGGGCGGTCGACACGCCCGGGCCGAAGAACACGCCGATCGTGAGTAGAAGAAGCGCCACGCCAGCCGCCCAGCGCAGCGCCGTCCACTTCGCCATGAACGAGGACATCGACGCGCGACTGGGCTGCGGGCGTCGGAGGGCAAGGTCCCAGATCCCCGCAATCCACACTGCGGCGAAGACGACTAGGACGTCGAACTGGACGAAATGCTGCACGCCGCTCGCTGCGGTAGTCTGTTCAGGCGACGGGATGGCGAACGAGGGTGGGACGTAGTGCTTCCAGAGATGCCCCGTGAGCCCGCGCAGCTTGCTCATCAGCGCTTCTTGACGCGACATCGACGCGTCCACGGTTGTTGCGGCGAGCCCAGGGACGAGCACGACGTGCGCATGAGCGATCGCGCCCAGTGCAAGTGCACTCAGGTACGTCAGCTGCGTCATGACGTATCCGCTTGTGCCTCTTCTCGTCGCGCTCTTTGGCACAAGCGTCGTGTAGATGGTGGAGGCGCCGGACATGAGAATGGGGAAGGCGATCCAGACGGGCGCGGCGCGCAGAGGTGGCAGGCCAGGTACGAGCATCGCGAGCGCGGGGAGGGTGTGACCTGCCCACCAACCGACAAGGACACCCTCGGCGCGGACACGCTCGAGTGGACGTGGGGTCGAGCGTACGCGAGAGTGCATCCACACAAGAAGCCAGAGCGGGAGGATCCACCCGCCCGAGACGCGCTGGTAAAGGAACCCCCATGCCATTGGGATGCTCAACAGCATCGTCGATAGCTTGGACGTTGACGACGAGGCAGATGGAGATGATGCCAGCCGCGCGGCCTCGATCAAGGGTAGCTGAATTGCCGCGCCGAACGACCACACGAAGTCGAGCGTGATGGGGTATGAGGGTGCAGCTTGACCATCCGTACCAAACGCGGCGACGAAGAAGGAGACTAGTGGTGTGAAGAGTGTGTCGAGGAATGGGATATCGGGGAGGTAGGGGGCGGTGCAAGAAAGTGAGACGAGCGATTCCTTATGCACGGCGAGGAAGCGGTCCGGGGCGTGTGAGAGGACCATGTGCAGGACGATGAAGTAGAAACCCGCGAGCGAGAGGAGGACGAAGACGGGCAAGGTGTAGCGCAGCCGCGGCGCGGGAGTGGATGAAGGCACCATCTTGTGTGTCGTTGTCGACGTCCGTACGCTTGACGATGCTCGTCAGTGATGTCTGCGACCCGATGGCCGTGTCGGTGTTGCAGTCGGGCTATGTCGAGGTACGAGGCGAAGCGGACGACCTGCCAGACGATCGAGTGTGGAGGGTATAAATACGGCGCGGCGATCCCACAGTTTGGCTGAATTGAAATCTGTACAGCAGATAATGTGAGATCAGACCGGTCTGGGCGTCAGGAAGAAAAGATGATTAGCTCGTGTAGCAATGCATCCCATCGCCGCGTTGTGCGCTAACGGATATCGGTGCTTCACCCTTCCGACCGTGGGCGTGCTGATTGGCAGACGCGATCGCAATGCCGAGTAGACGATTGCCTACCTGCTTATGTGTCGCGATATTACGACTGATTTGTTGCACATGATCTTCTGGTAGATTTCTACCCAGGAAACATCTATCGTCACTGGACTGGGAGAGAGCCGAGACGGGACCATGCATGGGCCCTTTTTCTCCCGTTCCGTCACCGTTTAGTGCGTAGAAAAGCGGCTGCGGGTTTCAGGAAAGATGGGCAGGCACTCCAAGCCCTTGGCGCACGCCGCGACCCGAAACAGATACGACAACAATGCGCCATCTGGTCCTCACAGATCGCAGGAGGGCTAGGCACATGAGCGGGTGTTAGAGAACAAGGCACGTCCTAGTCCAGGAACACACCGAAATGCATGGGCGTCGGCGATAGTCCATGTGAAGGCCCGCTTTGTGGGAGAGGGTGGCCTGAAAGTATGTGGTCGGTGGCTTTCGAACAAGGCGACGGAGGGCCTAGGTCGAGTTCATGCGTAGAAGCGAGAATCATACGAAGGGTTTGAGAGATGCGTCAACAGGTTTGCAATGGGACGCCATAGCTAGAATGAATTCAATTGAACCATCAGCGACGTGCGAACGTGACCACGTTCCCGCTGACTGACCGAATGATTGACCCAGTCAATGTAGGTTGGTTCAGGCTGATGCGCCACGCAAGGCCACAAATCGGGTATACGCCGTCTCCTTGCGGTATTACAAGCAAACACCGGGAGGATTGCTAACCAACATCTTGGTTCCAAGCCAAGTGGTAAGATACTAGCCCTGTCGCCCGCAAATGCTTATGCGGGAGCACATGAGCACAATAAACCCGATGGTTTGCAGTCCTTTCCTTGGACAGGTTGCGTCGTGAAGCGAGTTGAGCTACGCCACAACATCGACCTGTGCAGTCTGATCGTATATCTCTAAGCGCGACCGCAGATCGCCCACACGGCGATGCCTACCGTCTTCTATCTTTACCTTCCGCGTCGCTTCTTCGGAGTCGGGATCCCAACTAGCGTACTGCATGTTCAGCTGTGCTGTATTCAAGGAGCGTTCTCCCGCGTTCTCGTGGCGCACTCCGACTCAGCTATCACCGAGTGGGAATCGGGAAGGAAGAGCGGTGCACCTCGGACCCGTGTGGCTCATCCGGTGCCGCGCTCGTGACTGGATCGTTTGCACCCATATGGCATGTGCACAATGCGGTGGCATATCATCCAGACATCCGCGTGCGATGGCCCGCTCGGAGAGGATGAATGGTATACGCGGATAGGCGGCGGTAATGTTTGCGGGAACGTACGCTTTGTTAGACTAGTTGCTTGGTGCAATGAGGATATTCCAATTTTGTGGGAAGGAATGGTAAAGCGCATGGGGCTGCGACGGCGAGTGGCGATTAAAAGAGAGTGTTGACTTGGCACGATAGTCTTTCTGGCGAAATTCTTTGAGTTGCGTGTCGTGTAAGTGGCGGTTGAGGTACGCGATCGCTTCACTGTTCAACGCATTGCAGGAAGAAATTCGACGGGCCTACTAGTGCGATAAGTATATGTCGAAGTTTGAGGTGCATGAAAGCACTGCGACACCTCGTGATAATGAGCAAGCCGGAGTCGCATCAAGAACCATCCTGCTGACCGTAGCGGCTGGACCATCTTGCTTCAGGAACTCATCCCGTCGGGGACAATCCGTGCGAAATCCCGCCCTGTCATTTGTGGGAGAAGACGCCATTCAAGCTTGTCGCTTTATACCAAACGCGCTGAAGACCGGCCTAGATGAGGTCCAAGGCGTAAAAGCGTGACGATATCTAAGCATTTGTGAGGCCGAATCTCGCCCGCAATGACGTGCGATAGTGATCGTGTTCGGGCTCAGTCTGAGCCTGAACACGAACACACAAAAGAGTGTTGTAACTTCTTGTCTTTGAGGAACGCCGCGGGGCGGGCCTACGCCACATCCGCGATCGCATCCTTTACAGTAGCACGTATGCACGTCTGTGTACTTCCAGCCGAACGCTTGATGGATTTCCACCCTGCACTTTGGAGTCGCCTCTCAGTGATTAGATCGTGGTTGGTCTGCACCCGCTGAACACTTACCATCATTGTGGGTAGTAACTACGTGCACAGCCGCACCCTTGCACGTACATGCACAGGAGCCCGCGTCTGCCCCTCTTTGGTAGATCCTACGACATGTAAAGCTCCCAAGCGTCCCGGGACCGCAGATCTCGGATGAGGCGGTGTACATCATCCTCCGTCTTCTGCATTGTGTCCGAACCGTACTCGACTCAATGTTCTTCCGCAGCCACAATTGCGCTCCCATGGCGTCCACACCGATTCATCAGGAAGTAGCAGTGCGCGGATTCTTCTGAGGGCGGGAAGCCGTGCGCTCTCGGAACTGTTTGGCTCGGGCAACGCCGTGCTCCATGTGCTTTAGGCCGCTGGGAGGGATGAAGTATGTATGCGCGTGGGCGGCGGTAGCAGTGGCGTCCTTTCGCGATGCTGCGGTGTACAGTTGACAGATGGAAGGATTGTGGCTGCGACCGTAGCTGGACGAGTTCGCTCCGCCCGAAGCGGTGACGAGAAGTTCCAAACTGGACGTGCATGGTCCTTTGCCATATTCAGAACAAAGCCTCCAGGTGAATGGTACGCTAGGGTATGTTCAGCATGATTGAGTCCCGCCGGATGTCCATGTGTTAGATAGCTGGTGTTTGGGCGGCCACAGATAACGAACGGTGTAGCGCTGCGGCCCCAAATGCCCAAGCGAACCGACTTCGCGTTGCTGCCCGAGAAATGCGTGCTAGTGCTAGCACTAGTGCACCATTGCACCAGCAGCAGTACAAACGTGCACGGCCTCGTCAGTCCGTCCGCGTTGCTCGTTAATCCTTTGACAAGGGTCCCGACACGGACGGATAGCCCGCTACGCCGCGCAGGGCGAGAATGCACTGAACCTTGGAGACCAGCGGAGTAGATTCGGTCGAAATGATGCTGGACTTCTGAGCGAGAAAACAGCGTTGTATGCGTTGCCAGCAGGACCAGATCTTTGGACGAAGCACAGGCCAAGACTCCACGCATGCCGGTTTAACACAGGAGGAACGTCTTCCCGATCGTTGTGGACCTGATTCTTGTAGGACGCCCTCTCAGAGCCCAAACGCTACTGAATCGGATACTGCATCAAACGCGCTCTCGACCCTCTTGTCTTGGAGGTCAAGCCAAGTTGGACTGTTCTTGGGATCCCGAGTAATGATAAGCCTTCTCTAAATGTCTTGGAATATTGCATGTCTTGTGTCTTGTGCGAATCGATTATTGGGCTATTGGGCTGTGAAACGACATCATTTCCTTGAGATATCCGCACGCTGTAGTGTGTCACAGCACAGCAAAGATGCGGCTACGCGTCTACGTGCGCATATATGCGGTGATATCATAGCACGCAGAGGATCTTGACCTTTCTCGCGATATCGTGGGCCAAACCACCGGGGCAAAGACGTCGGACACAGCCATGCAGTGTTATTATTGTCACTGCACATGCCTGTTTGAGTGCAATGAAATTCAATGATCATGAGCGGATGCTTGCGCGGCTTACCGTTCCGACAATGCGCTCAGCGATAAATGATGTTATAACCAGAGGTGGCTCTGTGCGCGCAATATCAGGCTCCATGGCCAGTGACCAAAACTGCAAGGAATGATACGTACAACCCGGTACCTTCATAGGTTGATGGAATCCGTGGTTCGTGGTATCAAATCCTTGGGCTAGGTGGCGTTCATAAAACGGAGTGAATAGCGTAGAGAGTACAAGCCTTACGATAGACTCGTGGTACCCATGAAATTCGACTTCCGGGTGTTGATGCTGAAAGACCGACGAGCAGTTTTGACACTTGATGACGGGAAACGAAACCCGCAGCTATGGAGGGACATGACAGTCGTATGACATACGATAATCCCATGAACGTATGCAGTTACCCGCCGTGCCAGCGTTCGCGCTCACGTCCGGACCTGCTAAGCTCTCGCACTAGTCAGAAGCGCAGCATTCAAGGCTTTCTGATTCGGACTTACTGCGACTTAGAGCCTGAAGCTTGAGCGACACCAGGCTCGAAATACGAACTCTCTGCGCAACCCGTCAGCCAGCTGGATCAACATGGTACTACGGGACCGAGACGCGTTGCTATACGCCCTTCGACAGAAGCATGGAACTTGCAGCCTAGAGCCCCAATCAACGGTTAGACTAGAAGCTTTGATGAAGCACAGTTAGTAGTCTTGAAACCCAAAGTCGAATAGCCGTATTTAATCCAGGAGATGATTTTCGAAGTAGTTCTGGGCGTGCAAGACATGTCAAGATGAGAGCAGCGGGACGGTCTCAAGTAGCGGACTGTACTGACACGTGCGGCCAATGCCGAGAAAATGATCTGTGCGGGCGCTGCCCATGAGAGCGCTAATATTAGCCTTGATGAACCGTTTATCTCGAGCCGTACGGCAGCGCTGCGTTTTATGACAACTCAACGTTGTACTGAACCCGAAAAGTCCAAGATGCACTGCGATTCTAAGCTATCGCCAGAAGAATAGCCTTCGTTGATATCTACCCATAGTAAACTCGTTCGATCCAGGAATGGAAGTGATAAGTGCCCGTAATTCTCGCCTTCCGTGTATAGTATCAAGCGTCTAATTTGGAGGACTTATCGTCTCGAAATTACGCTTTAGGCAAGTAGAACTTACGCGCTCAGCCACTAGCGAGACGCGGACTCGGACCACTATCAGCACTCGCTAGCACGATGCGTTCATCTCTCGCCTCATCTCGCGCCTCTCGCCTCTCTATCCAATGTGTCATACTCGACTAGATTCTAGCCTTTCCGCATCCAGCTTTGAGGGTAAGCTCCTATAGCTTTCACCGAAAAGAGTGATAACAAGTTTTACTATCATATAGCGAGTCGCTACTGACTCGGACAATGGACTAGGGTCACGAAGCCCGGAAAGCTATTGGGCACCCGGCAGAATATGGTTTGATTATTCTGGGCCGCGATTGGTACGTGTTGTGTATACGGTATACCGCGAACTTCAACTGTTAACGGAGTGACTCCTAGGAAGAGGCCAGATTCTACACGCACCCACAGTGTAAACGTTTGCGCTGCAGCTCACGGGCAGCTCTATGCCATGGTACGTTCTGATCTCCTACGAGTCTCTATGGTAACGAGTCATGACACTGAATCTCTTGCCTGTCTATAGATATCTTATTCAAGCTGCCAGGCAAAGGCTAACTTGAGTCTAACTCAGAGTCTCTGATTTCGCCTCTTTGATCTCGCCGGCTTTCTTGCATGTGTGTTCAATGTTATAGATCATGTATAGACTGATGCACTTGCACTTCTAGGCCTTAGTCCTGGGGCTCTCAGACAATGGTGCGAGGTGATTCATACCTGAAAGTTATGATTTAGCAATGATGCGAGTACAGTATTCCAGACAAACTCATGCCTCTCGAGTCTGTAGGCATGCTGTTTCATCATTTGGATACTA